>MU179306.1:20792-82154 GCA_016767475.1 Suillus weaverae
CCCCGCTGATTTCTCCTCTATAATAGATCGTTAGTTGCTGAATGCACAATCTTGCCTCTTCATTGTGCATGAAACGTTTCGTTGTTGCACTTGAATAGCAGATCCTAGTTAATGGCCTGAGGAACACGGCTCCCCCACTGCCGGAGATGGTTGCTTTGCGCCATTTGTGCTCTTGCCAAACGCTAGGACGTGACCAATCTCCTCAACTAGAGATTTCTCGAATGGTATGTGATTTACCGTCTTGAGCCAGTCATGACTGGCTACGAGCGGCGAAAAACACGAGAGCCACAAAACTCCATCAAACGCAAGATCATCATGACAACAAACGCTTGGACGACCGTGGATCTCATGACGGTCGATGCATGCAAGAGACTCCATTCGTAGTCTCCGTCTTGCATTGAGTAGCGCATGAGTCACGCACGAAAATACTGTCACTCGCGAAGGTAACTGTACGTTTAGTGCTATAGCTCCTTAAGCGAACCACTCTAAAGAATAATATGAACTTAACGACAGTCAGTACATAGCCCAGACGTCACTCACAAAATAATGTCCAAATCTTCGCCTCGTTGACTCCCACAAGCCCATTGGACATCATTGAGTGCAAAGGCAGCCGTACGAGTGAGCGGAAGGTGATTGCACATTCGTCGTTGCACATCTATGGCACTGACGAGAATACGACTATTCAATCACTTCTTCGAGTTGCACAAAACAGTTCTACAACCAGCGAGAACGACTGCGCCAATTGGAGTGGCTCGATAATGGAATGACTTATCAGCTGGCGTCTGGTATTGCATCTACTTAATCAAGTTCTATATAGTATCTGGTGGAGGAAGTTTGATAAACGGAAGGTTCGGGTGGTCAAGCACAACTTTGCCAATGACTGTGTCTGATAGTTAGGCTCACTAGTACGTGGAGTCCCTGACGCTGATTATATATGCTTGTGGCCAACTTGTGGTGGGGTTTGCTCTGCATGCCAGACAGGCGATGGTCCACTGATCAAATCAGAATCGAACATTGATTCGATATCGAATTTGTTGACAATTTGATGCTCCTCATCTCGTCCATTTACAAGCTTCCTCACTTGTACCGCCCACTATCCTTGATATGCAAGCACTTGTGATAACTTGTGATAACAAGGAGACTAATAACATGTCTCCTGCCCAATAACTATTAACTGAACTTCGCAAGCGTGTCGTTGGCTACACCTATCAACTCATTCATAGCAACGACGACCCCCTCTCTTTGCTCTACCCTTTGCAGCCTCCCGATGAGATCATCTACATCTCCAATGAGCTGGTCGAGATCAAGTTTTGAAGCGATACGCATGTACTTCTTTGTTCCTTCCACAAGAACAGGAAGGAATTCGACACAGTGTGCGTCGTCGATTACACGAACAGCTAAATTCCATGCCTTTCTCATCATGTCCCACCATTGCCGCTCTGTGATGGAACTGAGTGATGGAAGAAGCACCTGTTCAGATGTCGTTCGAAGGAAGATACCAGCTAGGTAGAAGGCATACGGCTGATGACCAAAGGACGGACCATGGGTAGACTTCATTATAAAACCCTGCATCTCGAAATCGCAGGACTTTGTAATGATGCTACTGCACCAATTGATATGACCTCCCCCAAACAAATGGGGGTGCCAGACCGAATTCCTCGCTAAGGTAAAAACGAGTTCGAGATAGCACAAGTCGCGGTCAAGATGGAAGAGGCGGTCAGGGCCATCATCAGTGGGTGTTGCACCTGGTTGCGGACAAACCGCGGTAAGGATAGCAGGGGAGAGCTTGGTCAAAACCGTGTCCGCATCATCAACGACATTGATGGAGGCCAAGACTTCTCGGGAACGGTGAGCAGCGCGAAGAGCAGCATGACGTAAATGGGGAGGCATGCTGCTGCCCATGCAGGCGATGAGCCCCTCGATGTATAGACGTTGTTTAGCAGGGCTGCAGCTCACTCTCATACTACTTAGTAGTACAAGGATGTCACCTGCTGTCTCGTGGTCGGAACATACATCGCCGAGGTAGTCCACTAGCCAGTCGAAGTCTTCTGGCGAGTAGGAATTGTCTTGCCACGAGATTTGATGCTGCACGACCAGGCAGGGTCTGAAGGGGATACGAGGTGCGAGGATGTTGCGTCGACAATGACAAACCTGAAGTGTTGCACCTTTCGCAGCGCTGCCCGTGGATCCCAATCATTTTGTTCAGATGATATCGCCCGTGAATGAATCTTCCTGCACATGCCCAGGTACCACGTCACCTGCGATGGAGGTAGAACGTCAAGACCGAGCTGGAGCATACAACAGATGACGTCAGCGAGGTTCCATGCTCGGCGGCCATCTCTTGTGCTGTCTCCACCAAGATCGCCTCCATCCGATGCCCAGAGTACTTTCTGGAGCTGTGCCCAAAGAGACCTGGCAAGTTGACGCCGAGCCGAACTACACGATCTCTGCGTTAAGCATAGCGGAAGAACCATCAGACGAATCAACAGCACCTTTTATCAAGCCGAACGATGTCCTTCTGGTCAAACCGAACCCCGACCATGACGCAAGCAAGAAGAGTGCAATTAGCTATGATTTGAGGTGACGGGAGGAAGGAGAGCATATGAGTTTTGATATCACTGTGATGGGGAGTTTGTCTATGGATTTATCCACTCGCTCCGTAACAAAGTGGAAAGGAAGAACATGAGACAGCCACTCGAGGACAGCGTCGAGACAGGCCCCCGACTTCGGTGAAAATTGCATCGGTCAAGGAACTCGCTGTCGTGTTCCTCCGCGACTCTCTTGTATTCTGTCCAGAAACGATAGCGGACGTCCTTGCCACTCTTCGAGGCAATTGTTGAGTCCTTGAGAACGACCAACACTTGTTTCATGACTTCCACTCTGTAGGAATAGTATCGTCAGTTGTGATCGTTTAACTTAGTTGGCCGCTCACATTTCACTTGGATTTGGCTGGTTCTCCCGCACTTCATTTTGCACCTCGCTGAGACGATATGAGCATGTTCGAGATTACGACTGAGTAGAACTTACGCAACTAAGGCGCCTTTAGGCGAATCGTTGGAAGTACTTTCCTGTACGCGAGGATCCAATAGCTGAGGAGGCCCAGAGTTCGAGCTGCAATCCGTGTAAGGAGGGCGCAAAAGCATCGGGGCAGAAACGCTCACATCTCCGATGAAGACTTCACCGCCGAAGGTCCACAACTTTCCTCCTCACTGTGTTGCTGTCAAATGGGGCACTGAGATTCCAGGAAAGTTGCAGCTCACTCATCGGTAGGTAGTACGGTGTCCTTTTCCTGAGGATGCTGCTCGCCAAGGTGGGCGCTCTGACTCGGATCATGGGCGCCGTCCGCAGTGCCACTTTCTTTTGATAGTCTTCGGCTATGTTTGGAGGTGATTGATGCTCCCGACATGAGTATGATGTAGGGTTTCAGGGATGGAGCAAATGATTCAGAAGAATCTAAGGTGAGTGGACAAAAATGAGCGGTAGTACACAACCAGTCAGTCGGGCAGCTATAGCGAACACGTGTTGAAACTCAAGGTGTTCCTGGGTTGTAGCGGACATGAATGATAGTCCGGCACTCGTGATAAGAGCTGAAGCTCAACGTGCCGTAGGGAGCTCCGGGGCACAAATAGTACACCGTGACGCTGATGAAGTCCTGCGAGTGACTGGTTGGGCTGTATGGCCACTGACCATGCACCACTACAACCGGTCAGAACCGTGAGTCGGACCGGTCGAAGTTTCTGCGAGGGCATCGTCGGTGTAGATGGTGGAATGAGCAACGGATGCGCTGGTACCGGAGGGCTCTAGTAGTAGTGCTCGCGTGGATAGCGGTACAGGGATCCTTCGTGACTGTGTGCATGACATATGAACTGTGGATCATATGGTGATAGGTCGGAGTGACGGGAGCGGAGACTGACCTATGAGAGTTCCAGGAGTTTGTGAGGTAGGAAGTGGCATAGATACCGCAGGGTGTACTGGAAGATGAAATTTTGACGCTGGTGAAAGTGTGAGCCAACGTAGCTTCCTACCGGGGGCGGTAATGGGGGCGAGACAACATCTCCATCCTCATCCAGAGCCTGGCCATTCTCGACCAGGTACATCGTACGCCTACCAGCCGTCTTCTCATCTGAGGGATAGAACGATGTGTCATCGTCTTTCTCGTCGTCAGCCTGTGACATGTGCGCCCTTGGGATAATTTCCCCCCTCCTCGTCGTACGCGCTCGAACGTTCGATCGTAGACAGCTGCCTCTTTGTGGCACATGCGGGCTATTGTATAAAGATTGAAATAATCAACTTTTACCCGTACGTGGTACACTTGTCTCGCAACTCGCAAAACGACACCTGCCAATGGTTACTGGCACTCGAAGATGCTGATCACTGCACCTGCCATTTTTGGCGATAAGGTTAGAGTTGAAAATTTTTGGCCACCGATTTGTCGGTTGCCTCAAAGTAGTGGCGCATAAGTGAACAGCACTTATAATAGGCAGGCTACATTTGCTAGAGTTTTGTGAAAGTACGAGGCAATTATCAAAATGTTTGCAGATCCTTTGGGTCAGGATGATGCAAGCCTGCGGCCTGGACATGACTATCATACCACTTAAATATTCATAATCATGTCTGAGTCATTCATTGTCTATTAGTTCGATTGGAAAACATAACCAATACTCCATGAGAAAGAAAGAAAAAAAACACAAAAGCGCAAGGTTACTGTAGTGCGTACATTAGCACGATTGAAGGCGTCACCTTGACTCCAGCCTGAGATGAAAGTGCATGCTCAAACGGTTAGGGACGCAAGGTTGAAGTAATGATCCACGACCAATCCTGCACAAACCAACGCTGCGCCGTGGCGACCTGCCTGTAGTACAATAAAATATCAAAATCAGCTCATGGTTATATCAGTTCGACGTACTGTAAATTTCTTCCAGCTGTCTCGGGGATCATTGTGGTCAAATGACCATATGTGCCAGAGACAGAGGAGGAAGGGCACAACGACACTCATCACGTAGAACGGCAGGTGTTGGCCGTTCAAGTACCCAGCCCACAGAAGACACGCAAAGAATATGACATCAAATACGCTCAATGCAAGACGAATGCCATCGCCCAGACGGACCGCCATGGACTTAACTCCAGCCTTTTCGTCGTCCTTCTTATCCTGAAATAATATAATCAACACCCACGTTTCAGTGCAGAACCAAATGGACTAGTCACCTGACACGCGTAGATAGTGTCGTAAAGACACGTCCAGCTAGGGAGGCACCGTCAGCTCCTCAAAGAAACAACGCCTTACTGGCACTCACCAGCACGACGCAACTGCGACGTTCAGGATCATGCCCCAATCAAACTGACCCGTAATTGCCACCCAGGTGAATGGGACAGCCCAGCTAGCAGCAAAACCTTAAAAACTAGATTAAGATGGTACGAGTTTTAATTTCAGAAAAAACTGTACCGAGGTACAAAGATGGCCAATACATCCAACGCTTCATCAGCGGATACGTCCCACCACAAGCAGGGAGCCCAACAAGACCCAGTGTGAGACTAGAACCGGTGGTCAGAGAAATTTTAATATTTGTTGAATGATCTACACACGCGGTAGGGCCAGCAGTTGAAAACATGTAAAAGATGGCAGCAACGAGCACGGTCAGAAGAATTGCGGCCTCTGTCATAGTGACAGCCCCCGATGCAATTGGTCGACCTTTTGAACGTTCTAATTGAACAGCGTCATTGAATAATTTAGTGACAGTCAGGAAGGATCTGACATACCAACTTTACGATCAAAGTCGCGATCAAGCATGTCATTTATGACACAGCCTGCGCTATGTACCAGTGTGCCCAACAATGCATAAAACAAAGTGTTCACGGCAACTTGGTCCATGGGTAATGCCACATGGTATGATGCCGCCAGGGAGCCCCACGCTAGGTACGATGAATTAAAATTACAATCAACCAACAAAGTGCTCCACATGACATCCTGACTTACCGAAGGGCCAAAACATGAAGTCGCACCCCACTGGAAACCAGTGAAGCCTGGTGAGCTCGAGCAATGCTCTTGCCTTGGAGGGCATTATGACAAATGTGCAAGGAGTGAAAAAAACTGGAATGGGAAACCAGGCGAACCAGCCGTGCTCATTTTATACGTGAGCGCTTGGAATGTCTTCGAATATGCTGTTAAAGCGAGCTTTTCGCTTCGGACCCCTGCGTTTCGCGACTGAAAAAACTTGTTAATTACGGTGAGCGGACCTGAACACACCGCCAGTATACACAGTCTCGGGTCCATTAAGGCAAGACGCAAACCTTTTAGATATAGATCACTGCCGAAATTGGACTACGTAACAGATAAGCGAACTTACGAATATCGGGACCCCTGATTGACAGATGTTTCGAGGAGGAGAGCAGGAAAAAATACAGCAGGGAAGGTGACATGAGATGTACAAGCAGCTAACCAGTTAATCAGTTTGGAGTCTGGAATAAGTGAAGCAAATTGTTTTGGCAGACACATCGCTAGTACACATTTAATCAGGACTCAAAGGCATGAAATGACCATGAGGCTTGTCAGGTCGCATCAGGATGATGGACCTGATCTGATGGGCCTGACAATGACAAGTACTCTGTAGCACAGGCCTCTTTCGTACGTCAGATCATGTTACCAGTAGTCAAACCTCACTAACTCGCAAATTTCGTGATTCGCCTTGCGGTCAATGATTTGACCCCGGCCTATACACTGATCAGTATACCGCCTATGGGTCCTATGATAACCACATCTGAATCGGTTATGGTATTCTCCGAGTTGGGGGTCCTGTTCTAGCTTATCTATGGCCTGCCGGATCCGACTTGGATGCAGATTAGCCTTCGTCGAGCTACCGGAGCGAAGCATGTTATGTTACACGTTACATGCAAGTATAGGTCCTAAAAGTTACTTTCGATCGCCAGTGGTCAATACACGCAGCTCCACAGGCCTCCGGTCGCCATCTGAGATATACAATAGTACTCTAGTAGCACTATCCATAAAATACATCGGATCCCAAGTGGACGCCGTTCGCTTCGTTCGAACCCATTTGTTAATAAGAACCAGGAAGGTTTGATAATGTGAGCATAAGTCATTTCTGTATGTAAACATGAGGTAAGTACATAGCCTGGACCTGATATATGTCGCAAACAAATGTGAGCATATAAAGTTCCCGCAAGACGGCTGAAACTTTCACCCACAGACAATGATTTAAAAAAACTAAAACTCTCATGGCACAGGGTCATAGTACGTTAATTACAGAAAGGCATAACAGAATTGTGTCAACCAGCCACTCGACTGACGGGTACAGCGTGAAGTCCCCGTGAATCGGTGAGGGAAGAAGTGCCAATCAGGTATGCCCTTGAACGGCTTAGCGTGGCCATGGGTGTCACGGGTCACTGTTTGACAATATGGATCGTGCCGGAGATTACAATGATTCTACCCCATGCAAAATATATGGAGGGAGACAGGCAGTGTAAATCGCGCCAGAAATTATCGACGGGCCATGTCCTCGGGTTGCCGAGGCTGTACCAATGCACATAGTATAGCTTATCTATGCTCATTCAGCACAGGTTACTTACTGTTCAAACCGAGGCCACGAAGAGCGGTGATGCGGTGGCCCAGAATCCAGATCAAGAGGTATGTGAAGGAGAAATTCGAAACACCGACTCTGGAACACACTTTTGGTGCAATTTAATCACTGGCTGTACTCGAGAAATTCCGGTATGAACGCCTCTACATATAGAAAGGTCTAGAAGTCAAATATCACCAGGGTCAAACACACACACACACCTGCGATAGACAACAGGCAGCGCTCCCAACACTTTGTACCGAGTTATCTATCATGGGGTCCATAACCCAAAACGATAAAAAGTGAACCATTTCAGCCGATTGGACCATTTACCTTGCCTGTCTCTTGCAAATCAGACCATCTTCAAAATCGTCGATCCCATCAAGGGTTTATCAGGCTGCTTCCGACCGCACCCTTCGCACTCGAAGCAGTGGTGTCAAGATAAGATTTTCGGGACACACGAAACATACAATTTCGGCTTATGAAGGGCGTACGACTGCGACCAGCTCGGCAGTGACGTGCAATTGGTGGTTTAATGCTGATCTAGTAGGAACCTTGCCACTACTGGATGCGATATAGGTATACTCGAGCGGATGGTACGGCCTGCCTGGTGGATTAGAGAGGTTCGTCTGTACCCGATGATGGTTTTATGTCCTGGGTTCCAGAAGCGACATCTTGATTTCGCACGGGGACAAGCCGCAAGTGGGTTTTCACCGTGCATTCCAAACTGCCGAAATCCTGTGCGATCGAATCACATCTAGTATCATAGAAAGATCGAACCAGAAGCTCGAATGAGAATGTGTTAAGCGCTCCACTGCGAAGCGCTATCTGATTAGTACAAGGCAGGAGCTTGACACAATGACGAACTTGTATAAAAAAAAGGTCATCGATAACCTATAATGATTCTAGTGTGGAAAAGATGAGAAAGCAGGACGGAACGTGATGAGAAACGTGATCCACTGATCACGGATTATAGACAAAAGCGTGAGACTTCTTGGTTGGAGAGAAGGGAAGCTCTTTAGATTTGCAAGACATCTTCGAGCTCATCGTCAAAGGTATTTTGGAGAGAAGCCAGCCAAGCGCACTCTGGTACTTGGCCAGACTGATTGATAAACCTGAGCGTCATTAAAGATTTTAGTCTTTGACTTGAACGTGTCGAGTCACTGCCTGCGTATACGTACTTGCATACAAAAAATGAAATGGACTTGCAAGTCGTTGAGCGTCTTCAACGACGAGCAGGACTTGTTTCCAGGCTTTGAAAATTGAGCATGCATGAGAATGTAAAAGAGAGCAGTGCCAGCGTGGAACTCGATCCTGAGAAACAGGCGCTGCCAGAAATCCTGTTGCTTGTTTGAGTCCGTTACCGTGTCTTTCTCACTCCTCCTCGTCGTCAAGCGGCAGGAGCTCACAAAATCTTGATTGTGCGCCGTCGTCTACCTCAACGTCTACAGGGGCATACAACGTCAACACTATTTGAAGGTGGACTGCACCACGACGACCTCCAGATAATTCTACTGGACCACACTCTCATTTTTAAAGTTTATCTTTAACCGAGCAACGCAACACATTACCGTTACCAGCTGTCTGCAAAAACTGGAATCGTCAGCTCTCGATGCCCAGTATATTCTCGCGGGCCCGCACTACTTCGACACCAGGCAAGAAGCACCCGAGTGGCAATCAACACGCACCTTATGACGAGTTTGGGCGCGTAAATAGTAGGAGTTCCGCCAAAGATGTCACTAGTGGCAGGTGTACCCCTCCAAGTACGCTTGTGAAACAGAAACCACGGAGCCGAACCCTCAGCACTCCCGAGACAGAACCATTCGCTCACATTCCTGATGGGTCTTTTCTCCCTTTGAATTTGGAACCCAAAGATATTGACCACGAGCAGCAAGAGCATGACTACGGATACTTGTCTTATCAGCGGCACGTTGTACTGGGTCTCGATGAAGTCGCACGCCTCGTGGACGTTGTGGCCAGCGAGCTAGGCACCAGAGCACTGACCACTCCATTTATTTTTTCCACTCTGGCACTTGATGTCTCGGCTAGCTCTGTTAGGAGGCTTGTCAGAGCATTTCTGGAAACGTGTACGGGCGGAATCGATGCGGAACATCGTTGGAGAGAGGAGGCCAAACTCGCAGGTCCGCACGAGCTTGGCATGTGCATACGGTGGGGACTTGCCAGAGTCGTCAGGATCGTTGGTGGACAGGCGGTGAGAGGCCTCATTGCTTGGGACCATTATACAGAGTTCCGAGACTCCGAAGCAAGTAAGCGTCTTTTCTGTCCTCTTCCATTTCACCCTCACTCTTGACGTTTCTCGGCTTTACATTACAATCACTCCTTCACATCAAACGCTCACTTCATCTATTGGCGCTCACTTCATATCAAACGCCCTTACTGACTTTACTTTACTGCAGTACAGAACTATCCCCCGAAACATTTCTCTACCTTCCTCCCACCTCTTCCCTCGACTCTGCGTTCGATTCTACTCACTCTGTTAAGCCTGCTCATTCGGTTCACGGCGCACAGCGCCAGCTCTGGACACACGCCTCCAACGCTCTCCCCCTTATTCGGACCCTTGCTCTTCGGACTCGGTCCCGCCACTCTCGCATTCCACCACACCTATATCCACTACCTCCGCGCCGTTAACGCCACCGAACATCTCCTTCTTTCCTTCATTCGTTGGCAATCTACATCTGACCTTGGTGTTCCTACCCGGCTCAAAGAATGGATCCGTTCCTATCCTTCCACCCTCCCCGCCTTGCACCACTCAGCCAAGCATGAGCGTCCACAAGCACGCAGGGGTGCACGTACGGTGCGTGTTGTGAGCGTGAGACGTAACGTACGGATGTATAGCCCGGACCTAGTAAACACTGCTGCAAGCTGGGCACATCGGTCACATGGACATGGCCTAGCGGGGTCAAAAGAATGGGAAAGGATTGCCCCGCTCTCGCTCAAACTACCTCCAAGATACTCAGAAGCATACAAGAAGCGTATGGACCTACCGTCCCATGTACACCCGTACACTGGCCCCGGTGTTGCTCCGGCATCTGCGACCAACAGCACGTCGTCTTCTCTGTCTGATGACAGGGATGCTGTGACGGGCCTGGGACTACGGGAGGGCGAGGAGAGGTTTAGGAGCCTTACGGATTTGAAGTGGGGTGAGTTTGAGATGATGGGATTCGGGGCAGTCGCTGCAGATGAAAAGAAGTTGCAGTTTGATTTGACAGAAAGCGCGCGGACGGTACGTGTAACCTTCATGCCAAGTTTTCAGTAATGCTTACCACCCCTCTGCCAACATATAGGCTCGTGCTGCAAAACGCGCTACTCTCACGTGGACCGACTTCTCTTCAACTGGTTTCACACGCACAGACGCACCTTTAAGCGCTACCCTCCAATTTAGCACGCCTCTCACTCACACGATCTCCTCGTGGCCCTCGCACAATGCCGACCTTACGAAAAAGCTTAAGAAGACCGCCAGGACCTTGCCTGCTTTTGGTTGGGACACAGAGCCTGTCCTCGGCACGGAAGAAGTGGTCGAAGAGGCGTTTGTAGACGTATTTTGTGATTTGGTTTGGGGAGGGGGTTGGCGGGAGGAAGTTGGCGGGATCTTGAGTGCAGAGGGACCTGCAACAGAAGTCGAGAGGGAATGTAACTGGGCATTGGTGGGTGCTTTTTCTTATGTTTCCCGTTATCTTTTGCTAACCTAGCGCTTAGATTGAATTCAAGTCTCTTCCAATATCTGCATCTATATCCTCTCCCTTTCCCACGACTGGTAGTGGTACTGACCCAAGAACAAGCACAACGCTCGTCTTGTTTGAGGAGTTTGTGCCTTTGGAGTACCGCCAGCAGCTTGCCAAGGACAGTGGTGGGAAGCGAAGGCTGCCGTTTCTGTTCATGTCCCCTAATAGTGAGTAGTCGTTTCCTTTTCAATGTTTCGACCTTTCTTTCCCTTGACGACTTGTAGTTTCTCTCTCTCATTCCACCCGGATATACCTTGCCAATACTAATTTTCCTGCATAAACAGGCAAGTCTCGCCCATGGAAACCCGCTGCTACACTCAATGGACGTCCCTACGTTGTTGGGCACGTCCCTAAGAGTCCGTCATATCGCGAAGTCGAATTTGAGGGATTGCTGAGATCGAATGGGAGCAAGGTTCTCGTTTCAGCTAGCAGGGGTCCGATGTTGTCCGGCACAGCAGGGGTCCTTTCTCCCACAGCTTCAGATGAACGACCCTCCACCCCACGCCTAGCTCCTCCCACTCGACCGACTGTAACTATTTCTGCACCACTCTATACCCGGTTCAGAGACAACGACAAGCCGCCAGCGCCGCCCGCAAAAGACAAGGACAGAGACCCAAAGATCGAGCGCAGAGCATCCGACTCACCCATCTCCCCGACATCTGCACGTAAGCTTGCTTCGCGCTTTCGTGTCCACCCCAGTTTTCGCCGCTCAGGGGCCGTCCCTGCTGAATACGCAGAGGCCATGGTGGATTTTGAAACGAGGCTAGCGAGTTACTCAGATGATGAGCTGAATAACATGACATCTTCATCTGCAGGAGGGAGAGACAGGGAAGAGAAAAGGCGCTCGAAGGACGATGCGTGGGTGGATATCCTGGTCGCGACACACAGCCGGCGGATGGGCGGGCAGGATGTGGATATTCGCCCGTTCAGCGCGCGCGGCAAGGGTATGCAAGACCCAGAGATCGCGAGCCACGAGGTAGCACAAGTGCTTGCGGGCGTGGCGCTTGCGCAGTTACCGCTAAGCGACGATGAGCCTGAGGCGATACCTGAGCCCACCGTGGCGCCAAGCATAATGAGCGAGGATGTGGATGTGGACAGTGTAATGTCATACCCAAAGACGATGACCTCCAGTGTGCCGAAACGCTTGGGGTACTTTGATCTGCATCCAGAACGCAGACCTGGACCTTCGCCTCAGCCAACGAGCTTGTGCGAGGACTCAGATGGAGATGAGGTGCGCTATGGAAGCCCCGAGAGACCCTCGCCGTTGAAGTTTCCCATGCCTACAAACACCGATACAAGTGCTTACCCCCAGCCCCTGCGAAGCTCGATGGACACCGAAGAAAGCGACTACGCACCAACTTCCACGCACTCCCTTCAGTTTGATGCGCAGGATTTGGTGTACGAAGATCACCGTGCAGCCGAGGATAAAGAGGGCAGGTACTCGGGGACGGGAATTATGACTATGCCGCAACTTATAGCAGTGGCGCCCTTGACGCCGGAGAAGGGAGAAAAGGCAAAGGAAAAGAGCCGGACAGCTGCGCTGATTGAGATGTACCGCGAGCGCGAGAAGAATACGACTCCCGTGCCGATATCAAAGCTCCCCGTGCGTTCGACTTTGCTGCATCCTCAAACGAAGGAATCGCCGTTGCCGCCCGTGCCTGTGGTTGAGCTAGAGCCTGCTGTAGTGACCCCCGCGGAGGATGTTATTGAGGAGCCTGTGCTCACGGGAGGCTCGCAGGGTGAGAAACTTCTACAACCCCAGAGTTTGTTGTATGACGGGAATGGGCGGGATAGTCCCGCTAGGTATGTGCATGGTGCACCGTTGCATAACGTGATGGAGGAGGAAGAGGAGGAGTGAGTGATTATAGCCCTCACCTCCTTGATCACCCATACAGGCCTTTCTTCCCTTCGCCATCACCATTGTTGATCCAAAAGCCAATCCACCAAGGAATGCACCATGCAACTCGTCTTTCTATCATGTGTACCTGAACACCTACGTGTATATCAACCATCCATACCAGTCTTCGTCCCCACACCACCGACATCCTATTCTAAATACACCACCGTCACCTAGATTTCATTCGATACCAAATCTCTTCGAAGCGTCGCAACGAAGGCACGTTGCGTCAAATCAGGTCGATGCCGTATCTCGAAACTGGCTATTATCTTTCTATTCAACAGCATACATTCTTTTAAAAAATTTCCCACATTCCTGACTTTTTGCTAGCGCATGCTAATATTCCAGGGTTTGTCTCTATAGTCGTAGCCCTGCCTCTCTCCCTATGTTGTCCCCCTCGTTTGCCCTGTTTTATAGTGGAATTTATTTGATTTATGATGCTTATGGAGTGACTGCGGGCCAGCGGCCCTCCGGAATCCGGATCCTCGAAGTGGCAATTCACCTGACTTAATCACTAGATTAAGACTAGTTGTTTGCTACTGCTATGATGTTTCAAAGGATCATTTCCACTCACTAGCTATCGCTGTGTTTCTGGCACTTGCTTTCCACGAGCATGATTGAGGTTCCTGATAGATCCATTCGCATCTGTGCAGACAGAGGAGGGACGTTTTGTGATGTTCATGCGTAAGGCCAAGTCCAAGTTCTCGATTGCCTTCGAAGCTAAGATAGAACAGATCGTATCCTGATCCACTCAATCCAAACGAGCGGAAAGACATCATTGTCAAGCTCCGTACGTGTCCTCAGGTGCATATTCTCTAGCTGCTTAATTACCCTGCAGTGTCACAGGACACAGCCAACTACGGCGATGCACCAACGGAGGGCATCCGCAGGGTGCTTGAGATCGCGACGGGAGAGACGATTCCCCGTGGGTCTGTGCTTGACACTAGCAAGATTGGTCCGTACTACTTCCCCTGATACGTTCAAGTTCACTTATCCTGACAATGTCGTGCGTACAGATTACATTCGTTTGTCGACAACAGTGGCGACAAATGCGTTGTTGGAGCGCAAGGGACATCGACATGCGTTACTCATTACAAAGGGATTCAAGGACCTCCTGCTCATCGGGAATCAGTCACGCCCACGCATCTTCGACTTGAACATTCGCCGCCCAAGCCCTTTGTACTCTGAGGTCGTTGAGGTAGACGAGCGCGTAACCCTTGTTGGGTACACATCGGATCCTAAGTCGGAGGAGAACGCTATTCAATGGAATGATGATGGGACGTCCATTCAAAGGGGCTATCGGGGTCCAGGATGGGATGGGGAAGGTGATGCTGAAGGTCCGGGAGATATTGTTCGAGGGATCTCGGGAGAAGCAGTGAGAATCTTGAAGAGACCAGGTGCGCGTCTTACAGCATTTACAGCATTGTGTTTGATGACGAGATCTTAGACTTGGACCTTGTGAGGCGCAATCTACAGCGATTGTACGACACTGGATATCGCTCCCTCGCGATCGTCCTTGTTCATTCTTACACCTTCCCCGAGCATGAAATACAAATCGGCAAGCTCGCACGGGAAGTCGGGTTCACCCAGGTCTCAGAATCCTCGCAGTTGCTGCCCATGATCAAGATGGTTCCTCGTGGTGTATCGTCCACAGCGGACGCATATCTCACCCCTATCTTGCAAGAGTATCTAGACGGGTTCTTTTACGGTTTTGACGCAAAGTTGAAGGACGGACGGATAAAGAGTCCCCGTGTGGAGTTCATGGGTAGCGATGGGGGACTTTTAGACCTTAATAACTTCTCGGGGTTGAAGAGCATTTTAAGTGGCCCGGCAGGGGGCGTTGTGGGGTATGCATTGACGAGCTGGGATGCAGACAGGAAATACCCTATCATTGGGTACATGCTATGCTTTGTTCAGTATTCTCGGCCTGACTTACGCTCTTGCTCTGCAGCCTTGATGTAGGTGGGACATCGACTGATGTATCTCGCTTTGACGGCCGCTATGAAGTGGTTTATGAGACGACAACCGCCGGAGTCACTATTCAGTCTCCACAGTTAGACATTAACACTGTCGCAGCTGGTGGAGGTTCTTGCCTGACCTTCCGAAACGGCTTGTTTCTTGCAGGACCCGAAAGTGCTGGTGCACAACCAGGTCCTGCCTGCTACAGGTATGTGCAAACTGAAGGTAGAAGAATTTAATTGAACCTGCACCCAGGAAAGGCGGTCCGCTAGCGGTTACAGACGCCAACTTGCTCCTAGGCCGCCTCATCCCAGACTATTTCCCGAAAATATTCGGAAAATCAGAGAAGGAGCCTCTGGACTCGGAAGCATCACGTGTGGCCTTTGAAAAGGTCGCGAAAGATATCAACGAAAGTCACGAAATAAACCTTGGCTTGGATGAGATTGTATACGGGTCAGTACAGCATAACTATTTATGGTGATATACACTCATACTCGAGGTTATAGGTTCATCAAAGTTGCCAATGAGACGATGTGTAGACCCATCCGTGCACTAACGGAGGCGCGGGGATATTCAACAGGAAAACATGTGTACGTATGGTGTCTATCTCGCACCTCTGTCACGCTTATATACTTGTTCTCAGACTCGCAAGCTTCGGTGGCGCAGGTGGTCAACACGCCTGCGAGATTGCAAGTTTGCTTGGCATAAAGACCATTCTTATCCATCGATACAGCTCCATTTTGTCTGCATATGGACTGGCATTAGCAGACCGGCAAGTGTTTATCCTGCAGTGCTATTGACTTTGTTCCTGAACTGAGCACAACAGCGCATACGAGCTCCAAGAGCCCTCATCAACGTTCTACTCTGCGCAGACACGCCAGTACCTCATCGTCCGCCTTGATAAACTTACCAGCGACGTCAAGGCCGAGCTCAAACGCCAGGGATTTGAAGGCGACCGCGTGAAGATTGAGCGGATGTTGAACATGCGGTTCGAGGGCACCGACACTGCGCTCATGGTTCTCCCTAACGAGAATGACGGTGACGGTGCCGAGGACTTTGAGGCGGCGTTCAGGCGCGTGTACAAGGCAGAGTTTGGCTTCCTGCTTGATACCAAAAGCATCATCGTGGACGACTTGAAGGTAAGTAATATCCCAAGTGACTTCAAGGTACCAGGTGAATATGCCCCCAGGTCCGTGGCATCGGAAAAACCTTCGACCACCTTGGGGAGTCCGTCTACTCGGAAGTAGATCGACTTGAGAAGAATCCCGTCACACGGGGTCGAGCGGATTCGACGTATAGTGTGTACTTTGATAAAGTCGGTCGAGTGGCAAAAACGCCTGTGTTCCTCCTGGATAACCTAGGCGTGGGCGATGAAGTCACGGGCCCTGCGATGATCATTGATAACACGCAGACTATAGTCATCGTGCCAGGCGCACGTGCTGTGCTCACTAGCAAACACTTGTATATCACACTCGGGGAATGAGTAACAACTGGGACATGGTAGTAGTCTATGACACAAGAGTCTGTAACTTGTACAAGCCTCATTGCTTCATCGTTTAGCTCCTGCAATATCGGATACTGACTTATCCGCAGGCGATGATTGATGAGGGCATAGAAATGGTAGTCTGAGGGCTCGAGGGTCTGCTGTAATCGATCGATCAGAACGGCATCCCTGTTACGTATACTAGGAGTGCCAGTGTCATGCGGTGCAGAATGGAACGAGTTGATTTCCGGTGTAGGTTCAACGTTGTCAACGTTCTGGCCCGGGGGCAACATCACTTGTGAGTTGCTCATACCCGGAATCCCACGGCAATATAAAAAGGTTGCTGTTGAAGTCATTAGCCTGAAGTGCATTAGCGCATCGCCGGTTAATTTGACACAACCACCGCTATCCTCGTGTACTTCACGAAGCTATGTATGTGAGCGCAATTGGCTTGATCAAGCTGGCTTTTATCAGGTTAATATGCTGAACCGAGCAACTTGATCCTTCCGTAACCTTTAAATTCACCCTTCGTTGTGACTACCCAGTACAGTTCCTCGGTAAGGTCTCGCCATGGCTCTCCACGAAGCTGGTGGACTGTTCGGCTCCCCGGCTAGCCTGCCTATCACTCCTTCAGAGCTAGACCTAGACACATCTGCTCCCTCATTCCTTAAGAATTCGTCAGACATACGACCCCCCTCCGGAAAAAATGAACAATCCTTTGACTTCAAGCAGGTACTCAGAGACCTCATGAAACAGCAAGTATTTTGTGGTAATTCGAATGATTCAATATTTCATTATCTCTCTCTCTCAGCCGTCAAGATGAAGGAATAAAGGATCGCCAACTTGGTGTCATGTTTAAGGATTTGCGTGTCGTTGGTGCAGGTTCTCGCACCTCGCACCAGCCCACTGTGAGCTCACTTTTCCATCCCTCGACGTTCCTGGCCAAGATCAGGGGAATCCGCCATCCCTCAACCAGAGACATCTTATCTGGATTCGAGGGTGTGATCACCCCTGGAGAAATGCTTTGTAAGTACAGGCCATCAATCCTCCACCTCCAGTCTTGACTTTCCGTGCAGTGGTCCTTGGCCGTCCCGGCGCAGGGTGCTCGACCTTTCTCAAGACGCTCGCTAACCAATGTGGGGAGTATCACGCTGTTGAGGGTCAGATTTTCTATGATTCATTCACCTCAGAGGAGATACATGACTCCTTCCGTGGTGATGTCACTTACTGCCCGGAGGATGATATCCACTTCCCGACACTGACCGTCGACCAGACGCTCTCTTTCGCTGTTAGAAACCGTACTCCTGCAACTCGTTGTCTCGGCCAGACGCGCGAGGACTATGTTGAGGACACCACTACGATGCTCATGAAAGTTCTTGGCCTCTATCGTTCGAAACACACCCTGGTTGGTAACGCTCAGATTCAAGGTGTTTCCGGCGGCGAGAGAAAGCGCGTTTCTATCGCAGAAACCTTAGGCTCTGCAGGCTCACTTGGTGCATGGGATAAGTAGGGTGTTGTCATCTAAGGTATCATGCTTCTAATTTGTTTTCCATTCAGTTCTACTCGTGGACTAGACTCCTCGACTGCCTTTGAGTTTGTCCGCACTTTGCGTTTTATCACAGACGTCAAATGTACAACGACGATTGTCTCCCTCTACCAGGCGGGCGAGCCATTGTACGATCTATTTGATAAAGTCTGTGTTATCGCGGAAGGGAAGATGGCCTATTTTGGTCCAGCAAAGTCGGCCAAAGATTACTTTATTGGTATGGGCTTCGAACCACAAAACAGACAGACTACCCCCGACTTCCTGGTTGCAGGTAGGGCATTGCGACTGTCTTATATTATCTTATAATCATCATTATCAGTCACGGACCCGAATGGGAGGAAAATCCGCCCGGGACATAAGAACTCTGTTCCGCGAACATCGGAGGAACTAGCTAGCTATTTCAGGGCTTCTGACCTCGGTCGTCAGAATGAGAAAGCCATTGAACAGCGCCGCGAGCAATGCGTTGGCAATCACGAACACAAGCAAGCGTATCTGGCCAGCGTGGCCGCTGAACACGGCAACACATCTACTGTGTACATGACCTCCATCCTCCAGCAAGTCAAAGCGGTCATGAAGCGCCGAGTTCAAGTGATTGTTGGTGATAAGTTCGAGTTCTTTATGCGATTGGCGTAGGTGGCATTTTTCGTTTGACCAACCCTCGGTAACGTTAGATGATAGTTCCCAAGTCTTTCAAGCGATAATCATGGGCACCGTCTTTCTGGACGTTCCAAATGACACCTCAGCCTATTTCTCCCGTGAAGGTGTCATGTTCTTGTAACTGTCTTTCCTTGTCCTCATATAAGTTGTGCCTCACGGCTCTTTTAGCTCTCTCTTCTTCAGTGCTATCACATCTGTCGCAGAAATCCCATCGCTTTTCTTCCAGCGTCCCATCGTGCTTCGTCACCAGAAAGCCGCGTTATATTACCCTTTTATTCAGAGTCTCGCGCACACTATAGTCGATATTCCGGTCACTATGGTCGTCCAACTTGTGTTCGCTGTGATACTCTACTTCCTGGTTGGGTTGCAACGTTCTGCCTCGCAGTTTTTGTAAGACCTTCAAGCTGTTTGTTCTTCGCTTTGATACTCACCCTGCTACACAACAGCATTTTTTACCTTTTTGTCTTCTTAATGTCACAAACCATGAAATCATTCTTCAGAGCTATTGCTGCAAGCTTTAAAACTCGTCCTAGCGCAATAGCTTTCAGCGGTATCTTCGTTCTGTTGATGTCGCTTTCTGGTGGGTACACGGTTCCTTGGCCAACTGCTCCAAAGGGCTTGCGGTGGATCATGTGGTTGAACGTACGTCATCCCTTGTACGATTCTTTCTTCTGCTCAATATCAATATTGCTGTCTTAGCCATTGTGGTGGGCGTTCGGTGGACTTGTTGTGAACGAATTCCATACGCTGGACGGTGTTTGCTCCACTCTTGTCCCACAGGGTTTGGGGTACGAGAATGTTTCACTTGTAAACCAGGTCTGCACAACTGTTGGATCGCAGCCCGGGCAGGTTCTCGTTGATGGCAACATCTATGTTGCATTGACGTTTGACTTTTGGTATAGTCAACTTTGGAGGGTAGGGCGGTCACTCTATACTTTGCAAATGGCTCATGATACCACTGTAGAATTTTGGTGTCCTTTGCGCCTTCTACATTGGGTTCTTGGCCGTTCTCCTAGTTGCCACAGAATTCAACACCTCGTCTGCTTCAGACAGTGCAGTCGTTCTCTTCAAACAGGGATCTTGTGTTGTCGATGGGGACTCTAAGGTCCTTGACGAGGAAAAGGCTGATGTAGAGTTTTGTTCTAGATCCCGATCCGAGGTAGCTGTTCGCTCGACTTTCGACAATCTCGAGAAGGTTAAGGATCTCTTCACGTGGCAACATCTGCAATATGAAGTCCCCATTGAAGGAGGGATGAAACGCCTCCTCGATGATGTCACGGGCTTTGTTGTCCCTGGAAAGCTCACCGCATTAATGGGCGAATCTGGGGCTGGCAAGGTATACCTTCCTATGATACCAGTCGCGCATGCCATTTACTTGAATACTTGTAGACAACGCTCTTGAATGTCCTTGCACAACGTGTCGGTGTTGGTGTGGTAACTGGTGAGCGATTATTTGGCGGACAGCCGCTCCCCATAGACTTCCGTGCTCAGACGTAAGTATCGTCGTAATTTTTCCGATCTTACCTGACTGTCATGTTTAGTGGTTACTGCCAACAACTCGACACCCACCTTCCGGAGGCGACTGTCCGTGAAGCGCTCCTTTTCTCTGCTAATCTTCGCCAGCCACAATCAGTTCCTCTAGCTGAGAAGGAAGCATAGTGCGTACGAATCCTGCCCGATGAACTCCCACCTAACTTTCTACCGCAGCGTTGATAAGTGCCTTCGAATGTGTGGTCTAGAGGAGTACGCCGATGCTATTGTCGGCTCTCTCGGGGTTGAGCACCGTAAACGCACCACCATTGCAGTGGAGCTCGCTTCCAAGGTTTGAACGAAACCCTTCAAGCTACAATTGTGCTGAAAAACTAACAGCCCAAACTTCTACTCTTCTTGGATGAGCCCACGTCCGGCCTTGACTCGCAATCTGCCTGGGCTATCGTCCACGTACTTCGTGAGCTTGCTGACCGTGGTCAGGCCATTCTCTGCACGTGAGTGCCATTTTGACATGTGGTTTTTCAATGCCTATGAGCTGTACCAGAATCCATCAACCTTCGGCGGAGCTCTTCCAGGTCTTTGACAGATTACTGCTCCTTCGCAAGGGCGGACAGACTGTCTACTTTGGCGACACTGGCGAGAACTCGTCGACCGTGCTGAACTACTTTGAGCGTAATGGTGCTCCACGCTGTGGCCCTGACGACAATCCGTAAGTAAGGTGCAGTCATACGGGTCTTGCGCTTACCAAGGAGTTGAAGGGCGGAATACATGCTTGATGTAATAGGTGCTGGAGCAACTGCAACCTCCACCACTGATTGGTATAATGTCTGGAAGTGCTCACAAGAAGCGGCGCAGCTTCAAGATCATATCAACGACTTGCATGAACAGGGTCATTCTCACCCACGGCAGCTTAGCGTCCGGTACTCTGTCTTCGCCACCTCATGGTTGCACCAGTTCGTTGCGCTCACCCATCGGAATTTCCAAGCCTACTGGCGCAATCCTCAGTATATTCGCGCCAAGTTTGTGCTTAATATCGCTGGCGGTCTCCTTGTGGGCTTTACATTCTTTCAGGCAAATGACTCGTTGCAGGGCACCCAAAACAAGCTATTCGTAAGTGTCTCGATGTAAATTACTCGTTTAATCGCATTCTCACTCCTCGTTAGTCGATCTTCCTCTCCCTTGTTCTCTGTGTTCCTCTCGTCCATCAGCTCATGGCCGTTTACATCGACATTCGCACAGTGTACGAGATACGTGAACGTCCCAGTAGAATGTATAATTGGACTGCTCTCGTCATGTCCCAGCTTGTCGCTGAGCTTCCTTGGAACGTGACAAGTTCGGCAATGTTCTTTTTCTTCTGGTACTGGACCGTTGGATACCCCACAGGCCGGGCAGGCTACACGTTCCTAATTCTTTCCATCGCCTTTCCGTTCTACTATACCACGCTTGGACATGGTATCGCTTCTATGTCTCCAACCGCTCCAGTCGCATCCATATACTTCACAACTCTTGTTATCTTTATGCTGATCTTGTGAGATACACACTTTGAGCTACGCCAGTTCATGCTAATAATAATTCACCAGCGATGGCGTCATTCAGCCGTTCTTTGAGCTGAATTGGTGGAAATGGATGTACAGGGCCTCTCCTTTCATGTACATCATCGAGGGCGTCCTTGGTCAAGGTTTGTGAATGATTTCCTGCTGAATGATCATACTCACGTTAGTCCTCGTAGCCGTTGGTGGTCAAGCTATTATTTGCTCCTCCACGGAACTAGTCTCCGTCAACCCGCCGAATGGCCTGACGTGCGGCATGTACATGGATCCGTTCATCGAATTCGCTGGTGGCTACCTCACAAACCCAGGAGCTGCAGAGGGTTGCCAGTACTGTCCCTACAAGACCACTGACCAGTATATGTACTCGAGGTTCAACATTAAATACAGTGATCACTGGCGCGACCTGGGCATTATCTTCGGATTCGTCGCGTTTAACGTGAGTTGCTACCGGATGTTGCTCAGATCTGATGCTGATGTACCTTCTGTAGATCATTGCAATTTTCTGGTTCACGTATTTCATGCGCATTCGCACTGTCAGCGTGTTTACTTCTCTTAAGCAGAAGTTAGCTCGTCGCAAATAAATCGCAATTGATGAATACCCCTGTAAGGATGACGTATCCTCTACGCCCGGACCATCACTTCACAGCGAGACGCCCAAGTCGTCCGCGTGACTCATTGATGCGAAAAGCGTTACTTTTCGTATCCGAGTCACCCGGAAACATTCCTCCTTATCTTATACCATCATTATCTCACCGCCGTCGTCAACCAGCACGCTCTTGTTCGCCGTCATATATCGCCTCCGTCTACCCTCAATTCCTTCCTCACGTCACTATCATCCTAATCCTAACGCGACCCTTCAAATCACTTTACAAATACCATTCATACTCATACCGCCACTCATCCAGTCTTCAGACCCTCTTTCTTTTCCCTACTACTCTACCCTGCGGCCAGGTTTAACGCCACATCCTTCAGCCTCCGTTTTCACATAATCGTTCGGACTAGCCATACCTAAGGACCCTTACCATTTTGTGAGTATAAGTAGCTCATGTACACTCCTTATTGACTAGTAAGAATCTGATACTCTGATTTCCCGCTCAAAAATCACGTCTTATCGCACCCTACGAAGTCTCTGCCTCTAAACGTTGCTTTCACGCTATCTAAACCTATACTTCGTGCTACTACGTCCGTCTTAGTTCTCAATCCTTGTCGAACTCATACCCAACCTTACACCCCATACCGCTCAAACGTACTCACAAGACTAGAATAAATAGATGCACACACTAGCAGACACTAGATTTGTTGGCATCGCACTGCATTCGATACTACCCTTCCAACTCCAGCGCTGTAGTACTCGCATAAAGCAACATACTCAATGCCGCAGGATGTACGATATGCTTGATGTTTTCCATTTAAATAAGTACTCGAATCAGATTCGCGATGATAGTCATGTCCTTCCGTCAAGTGAGGGCAATTAATAGATTCCATACCTCATTGGCATTACCATGTCCTGAACTTGTGCTCGAACGACTCGACCGTCACAAAAACTTGCTAAAAGGGACTGCTTAGGGGTATTCGCTTATATAAGCGCCAGGCTCGGCAGTTTATGATATTGGCAACATCAGGGCTGATAAAACTATTGCAGCAACCTACAGCTTTCTAAGACGTCGACCTGAAACACGACGATATCAAATGGACCGAAATATTCTTATTTGAACGGGGGGACGTTGCGGTGAGTCGCGGCATTAGCAGCTGTGTGGCACAATCTCTAACTAAGCTACTGTTTGATGGTCGGACGACGGTCGACTCGGACAGCTGCCGTCATTGATTTCTTGCTACCAGTACTTTTCCTCGCCTTTCTGGATCTCTGGACTCTTGCGACAACGCAACCTAAAATTTTCTCTGCTTGTGCAACGTTGCTCGTATCTCGTCTTATGCTCATGCATTCCCAGAAGAACATCAAGCAAAGATCGATGCATTTTTGAGTCCGTTGACACGGTGAGATGCTTTTTGACGTTGAGCTGACAGCTCTACCACCACGTGGGATCCTTGTATTCGCTGCGATATCATTTCATCTTGCTACGCTTTGGGCACTTCGGCGAATGTATGTCAAACTGAGAGTTCTATCATAGGTAACTCTTTACTTGTCTGACTTCGGGGATTATTCACGTCGGTGTTCGTTCGACCACTAGTGACTGTCCATGTATCCCTTCTGACCTTCGGTCGCGTCTTACTCGCCGATGCTCGCTTCTACACTCTAGGTATAAAAGATAGCTCGTGTATGAGGGTTGAGCATTTATCACTAATTTTCGGGTTTGACATTCTGTGTTATTTGCTGCTGCTGCTGCCCCCACTGCCATGTTGTTCCACTCCATCACTATACTCGCTTGCGCCCTCAGTGTTGTTGCTCGTGTTGCTGCCTCACCCACAAGGCCTGACGTGAGTGTAGGTGAGTTCATCCAGTGTCGACTGCCCATTTTCTAGCTGATGATGGGACCCAATAGTCGACAGTATTCTTAACAACGCTACCGTGAATGCTTTGGATCGACGTGATGACTTGATTGTTAGAGTCGACGTTGACACTCGTAAGCATTTATCTATTTTGGCGTCCATCCTAGCTAAGTCCTTCATAGGAGACGTTCTAGATAATGTGGATCTCCTCGGCCAGAAGCGCGATGATGTGGTTGACGTTGATCTTAGTCAGTACCGTCTTTCTCCAAGTTGGTGGCTGTTTGATGGTATTTCATTCAGACGTCGATGACCTTCTGAACAACGTTACCGTAAGTGTCCTGAGTCAGTGAAAGACTCTCGCTTCATCCGATGAGTCGTCGTGAAATGCCAAATTTCCACTGGTGTGCTTAGCCTAGTAGCTTTTCGACTGCTATCATGGATTTGTTGAGTAAATATAGTTGCATGCAGCGTCGCTACAACATCCGCATATGCCTCGTATTGTCATTTACAATATTAACGCATTGTGTGTTCAGTCTGTATGTGCAAAGTACCTCTTACTACCGTATTGTTCATAATACGGCCCAGGACTCGAGCTGGTAGGTAGTAAGAAGACCATCAAGTGTTCATTTCCATCAAGGTAAAAGTAAGGCCTTCCAATGACCGTCAAACAAGTACTAACTCGAAGCCGTGCAAGAAACTGTAACAATCTGCTGTGCTATACGAGTGACTTCGATGTATACGAGGTAAGTGAAACAAACTTCCAGAGTTACATACATGATAAGTTATATACAATGTTAGGACAACAACAAACGGGCTGAGACATAGTATGCCTGCCAGAGGTACAACAGTCAGGAGGGTATACAATTGAAGTGCTGCAAAGCCGCAAGGACAACTTTTGCTGCCTGGTAAAAAATGTTAAATTTCGTATATCCCTCCTGGGTGTTGCTTATGAGCTCTGCACTACTCGCAAGACCTGTTTACACTCACTTGGCGTGGGGCATGGGAATTTAGAACAGTAGTCGTCGATCTGCAATTGCATTTCACGCAAGCCTGGCCTGCCTAGCTTCCTGAGAAACATTCCGATTGGGCCAGTTACAGGGTCCATGACGCGCTTGTTCTGTGAACCGAGAATCTCTTCGAGAGCGCAAGTGAAAAAATGAACACGTTAGCCATGAATCAAGCGATGTTTGAAAAAGAAGCTCACGACGGGTACCAGGAACATAACCCCAAGCCGGTGTTGATAAAGGGATACAAAACGCCATCTCAATAGCGAAGAAGAAGCTGAAAAAGAGTGTAAGGAGAGCTGAAGTACGCATTCTGCTCTTAGACGATAATTTTGCAGGAGATGAGGGGCGAGGGAACGTTAAAATCGCAAGCGCGAAGTAGGTCACTTATATGCTAATTTTTTTTTCATAAATGACGCTATGGTTGTCCGGGTTCCAAAGGCAGATGCGCTTCCATTCGGACTTGGCGCTACTTACTGACGGCTGCCGATATAAAAGTGTAGGTCAATATTCTGATCAGTACTGGTAAAATGGAACAAAATGGAGAGATCAATTACACTCGATTGCAAGTATGTATGTTTCTGTGAACTCTGTCACGGTAGAGACATAATTCGCTGCTGGGGGAGTAAGTCGAAGCGAACTAATAGTAAGTCACGCGACTTCCCAATGCCCGAAGCTTCCGACTGCTTATGGACTAAGGCTTAAGCGACAAGTCCACTGACCGTCGTGACCGTCATCGTCGCCTTCAAGGCTTCAGGCATCTATCTGTTACAGGATTGAATATCATAGGCATATTATGCATTTTCAACAGAAGGCTAACATTGCCTATCAACAGCTTGTCGCGCCTCCATTCCCAACACATCCAGCATTTTGTTCCTCGACCGCACTGCTGCCCTTCTTTGCCTCCTCCTCTCCATTGGCTGCTCATCAGCTTCGTCTTGTGCAATCAAAAAATCCAGGTAAGCTCGTTCCGCCGGACGAAGCACGTCATCGAATGAATTGTCTGAATAGGGCGCCGGAAATGCTCCTTCGGGTGATGGCTCAAAATTAGTTGTGTAGCAGAGGGATGCTGCCGGCGCCACATCCAAGGGTCCAATCGTTTCACTAAGCCGCATTGCTTCGACATATTGCTGAAGGACGGCATTGGGAGGTGTGGCAAACGGATTTTGGACGTCCCAAACAAAGCCTCTTGAACCGCCGAATAGATCTTTCTCCTCCTCATTATTTCCCGCTAGGTATTTGCGTGCAAGAGGTGTTTCGGTCTCTTCAATCTCACCGGGCTCCAAGAACGAGCATACATCGTTGTCGCTGACGGTAGTCGACGATTCTTCGCCTTCCTCGACGGGTGACCTGTTGGAGCGCAAAGGTCCCAAGACCACGCGTTGTGTATATTCCCCAGCCACTCTGCGCTTCTTGTTCTTCTCTACCAAGTCCATCCTCATACCTGAAACAAGTCCCAGGCCCTTGCGTGGCCTAAAGACGGACACAGTGCTTAAATTGCGGCTACGTGCACGCTTTGCACCTATGAGAGCCATCATCTCTCCCAGGGTATCGCCAACTTGGTGACCCTCTTGGTCTGCAGATGGAACTCGAGCAAGTCTCCCATCCTGGTCCACGTGATTGTGTGTGAGTGTAATACCGAGGATCTTGGCAGCCTTGTGATCTGATTCACCAAAGGCCTTTCGCTCGGCGGGGGTGAGTCTATTTGTGGGGGAGAGTGCCAGACCGTCGGTGATGCCCGTCGAAATAGTTCTACCGGAGCACGTCATGACTGTTGGGATGGACATATTTTCCATAATACAGCAAAGCTAGAGTCAAAGAAGAAACACGCAGGGCAGAGTGAGCAATTTGTGGTAACTCCATAGACACCGCAAGGCGCATCTTTATATCCCGAGCACTGTGGACGGCTTTGGCGCGTTCGACCGTCCACAGTGCCTATAATGGGTCGGTGTGCAAGCCTACATAGTGGCATGCGTCTTTGTTCATCTCACTTTGATTGCCGCTTTTGACAGGTGGTCCACTAAGGTCCATCACTGGTCTCCAGTGGCATGATGGCGCGTGTTGTCTTGAGCGACGATAGGCTGTACAAAAGGGGTTGGACCTTTCGTAGCTGACACGATGGGTAAGCAATACAGTCGAATGTGAGGATATGATACTGATCATCTGTTCACGATAGTAGCCAGCAGAATGAGTTTGGTCATCTATACAAGTTCCCCGCAACAGAGCCGCATCGACCAACGTGATCACCCATGTTGGTCTCGTGCCGACAAATGTCATGACATTTGCATGACCTTATGGCTTCGATTGCTGCGTCGCTCTGGCAGGCGAATCTCTGTTCACCGACACTATTCGAGAGTTCTTTGGATAGCGACCAAACCTATTCTGGGGAACATTGATCAGTGCCGTGTTTCGTTGTGTACTTATTTGATAACAGCGTCAGAGCGTTCAGACACTGTGGTATCTTCAAAGACTTGATGGCAATCCAATTGTTTGTTACTGTCACCTGTGGCGTGGCAGATGTCTTAGATCAATGCCCTAATTTGAAGGTATTCGATGCGGTGGCATTCCTTGTTCAACTTAGCTTATTATGATTGCTAATTATAAAATTATAGCTTCTAAGGTTTATGGCATGAGCGGATACATTTCTCGACAGATACTCACGAGGCGACAAGCCCAACTGAAACAAGTTCAAACAACAAGGCAAATGTTGTGATTAGTAAGCCTACTTGTACTAGTGTGGTCTCACAGGTGAGCAACTCAAACCCTGTTGCCACAATTTTGAGCGGATAAGTGCTTATAGGTTTTCAGCAATGGGTGTTTACTGGATAGATACATCAACACTCGACAGATAACGCCTAGCGCAAGTTTCAGAATATCTCCTTGATCTCCCCATTCCTGCAATCGGTGATCTCCAAATTACCATTTTCGGATATCAAAGACCCCTTTATAAGGTGAACGAACATGTCTCGGTTTCAGCAATAATCTCTCCCCATGCTCTCCGCTCGTATTCTCGCTGGAGTGGTCTCGTGTATTATTTCCCTGATTGCCGCTTTGCGCCTGAGTCGCAGACGCGTCTATCCTTTGCCTCTGCCGCCTGGCCCTCGTCGTTTACCATTTCTGGGTAACGCACTGCAATTGGACACCAAACGACCTTGGCTCACATATACTGCGTGGGGAAAGACATATGGTGGGCGGTCCAAGGTCTCTTCAAACGCTTGGACTTAATTTGATCCTTTTTCATAGGCAAAATCATTCACTCTAGCATCCTTGGGATCGATATGATCATCATAAACTCTGAATCGATCGCGCGGGAGTTGTTGGACAAGCGTTCTGCAATTTACTCGGATCGCCCGGTCATACCCACCAATGAAATGTACGTCTTGCCCTCACCCGTCCTATTCTTGTTCAGCTGACGAGGCAGAGCTGGACTGGATTTCAATACTGTACTCCTTCCATATGGCGAGACTTTGCGACAACATCGCAAGATCTTCCATCAAGTCCTTAGGGCCGAAGCCTCTGTTTCATACCACGAGATGTACTCTCGCCATGCAAATGAACTAGTCTTCAATCTTTTGAATGCCACCGGTGACCTGCAGAAACCCACTCAAGAGTTCGTCTCTGATTCGGTGACATTGTAGCCTCCGATCCAGCTGACAAATATACAATTGTCACAGATACACGGCTTCGCTGATCATGGCAGTGACATATGGACACACTGGCCGCGGAACCAAAGACCCATTCCTTACCCGTGCGCAAGAACTCTTGGATATTGCTAGACATCTTCTTTCTCCCGAGAGGGCTGCTATGTTCACAGCCTTTCCTTTCCGTGAGTACGTCGATGTTATCGACGATGGAGATTTGAACATTTGGCATGTGTGTTGTAGTTAAAAAGCTGCCAGTTTGGTGCTTTCGTGGAGCCTATGCCCTGATGGGACGCAGTAGAGAATTATGTCAACAGCTTTTAAACGAGCCCTTTAACGAGGTGAAGGCACAGATGGTACGTTTGTGCATTGCAGATGGGCACTTTGCATGATCTGCTTGCCTGTAGGCAAATGGTACCGCTTCACAATCATTAGTCGCCGACTTCCTTGGCCAAGCTGACGACGATGCTGACGAAAACACGATGAAGGCTGTTGCATTGATGGGATACATAGGTAATGGTTTCTCAAAGACACGGAATTCATTATCTGACGCAGATATGGCGTCCTAGGGGGCATAGACACGGTGCGTCATTGGTTTAGGGAACCCTTATTACTTCTTCCCTTACCTTGATGACCCCGCAGTCTACATCCACATTGCAGGTATTCTTGATGGCCATGATTCTCTATCCCGACGTCCAAGCCAGGGCTCGTGCAGAAATCAATCAAGTTGTGACGCATGATAAAATGCCATCCATTGATGATAGACCGTCATTGCCCTACCTTGATGCCGTTCTCCGTGAAGTTCTAAGATGGCATCCTCCCATACCCCTAGGTCGGTCCGGTGGTGTGCCTTGGTGTCTGCGCAATTACGTGGCTCACTCTTTGCACAGGGATGGCACACGCGACAACAAATGATGATGTTTACGGCGGGTACTTTATACCCAAAGGTTCGTCATACGCGTCGGGGTTGCATTGACTTATCTGTAGTTCGATTAGGCACAGTGGTGATGGTTAATCAATGGTATGCTACAATGCAGCGGATGTAAATGCTTGAGCTGAGCATGACTTAGGGCACTGTCTCGGGACGAAGATATATTTCCTGATGCATCGCGCTTCGATCCCACCCGCCATCTCACAGCTGATGGGCAGCTGAAGGACCCTTTCGTCAACCATTTTGCCTTTGGTCATGGCAGGTGAATACCCCACAATTAGTATCATTTTTAGTTGTTCACTGATTCGTGCAGGCGCGTATGTCCTGGTAGGATAACTAATGATTCATCAATGTCAGGAACGACATACTTATGCCCTAGGCAGGTCGTTGGTTTGCAGAGAACAGTCTGTGGACTGCAACGGCTGCCGTACTCGCCGTCTTGCGCATTGATCATGCCAGAGACTCGAATGGAGACAGGATTGAGGTAAAGCCGGAAATCACCACCGGTATGGTGATGTAAGTTGCCTCGATGCACGCGCGAGATACAGCTAATTTGAAGTCCGAAGTCGCCCACAGCCTTTCCGATACTCGTTCGAAATCGCGAATCCAGAGAGAGAAAGGCATCTTCGAGCAATGATGAATGTGAAGTAGACGGTTGTTTGCACTATGGCATAAAGTACTTTAGGTGTACATTCCTGTATGGCGCTGCGCAGTGAGGCCCGAGGTTTTGTGGTGTCTGTCTCTGTCGATATATCAACAATGAGGATTGCTTTTATCGTCCGTTGCCAAAATCTCGTGAACTTTGCGGCGCTATCGTCATTGCCATATCCCCCTTGTTTATATCCATTTCTGTCTATTGAGTATGGTGGGATGCTAGTATACCCCTGATATTTACCAAAGGAGCTACTACTCGGGTCTGACTGCGGGAGAACTACTTGGATGCGGCGGCATCTTGTCTCAGATCTCAACACCGCTGAATTTGACTCAGTTGGCACGTACATTTTGTCATTTCTTCTGAACGTGTTTGCTGGGCGACTGAGTAACTGATCAGCTTCCTTTCCCCTTACAAGGAGAAACCAGCCGTTGACACAACACAGTCTGAATTCAGGTAAATTATATGCGCACACTGATCGGCGCATGTTGATATGTTTGATAATGAACGTCAAGTCTCAGGACGTGCAGTTGGTGTCATTAACTCTGCAACAGTTCATATGATCGTTCAGGAGTCAAGGAAACGAGCAAAAGTACGTACTGCAAGTAAGATGAAGAGATTCTACCTGACCAATCCGAGTCACTGTCGTTCCCACTAGTAGTATTGACCTAGCTCTCTATATACGCTGCGTGTCTCGTTCGTCATGAAGGCGCCACTTCCCTTCATTAATAGTGCTTGCATGCTCGCTTCACCACCTTGAGGAGACACACGGGAAAGCCGACAGACTCGCATGACGCCCTGAATTCAAAATACTGCTCGTGTATAACTTTAGCTCACCAGTGGCGGTCGAGATCGTGCTTGTCGCAAGGGTGGATAATCAACCGAGGGATCCGGAGATTATGTTACTCAAATGCTTCTTCCTAGAAAATCTCAAGTCAGTCGCTGCCCTCAATGTGTCATTCAGGCCGACACGGTGACGAAACATCACTTATCTACTATTTTGCAGGAATGGACTTGAAAAGTTCTTGAGGATAGGATCGCGAGTCACTGCTACTTACTTTCAACTATCCATTGGCAGACTCATCTAAGAATAAAAAACCTCGAGCCTCAGTCGTCACACGCGGCGGCATGCAGTCTCACATATTACGCGATTTATATATATATATACTTTTGTTAAAAAAAAAGGCGCGTCGTCAAAAAGCCGATCAAGCAAATTCTAGCCTTGTGTTTACGTAGAATTACGTTCGATGATTTTGATTGGTGGAGCTGATTACTCAAACACTAGAACTTGAATTAGTTTTTGCTCGCTTCTTGACAAGTGGCCCAGGCCGTTTTAGCGATTGAAATGGAGGCATACTACTCGGGACCCTATCCCTGAGAGCCAAGCCATGCTTGCAGTATAAAATGTGAGCGCTCGAACCATGGAAGACCAGCCTGCTAGTCTTAGCTTTTTGTCCCGTATCTCCTTCGCGCACGTACTCCCTACTTCTTTCAATCGCCCCCCACTGCAACCATGTTGTCGAAATCGTTCGCTCTTTTTGCTGCCTTCGCTGCTTTCGCACCTGCATTTGCAGCCCCCATTCCTGACTCTGTTGCCAACGTTGTCGCTAGTAAGTCTTGTCTCCATGATGCATTCAGCCTATTTACTGTGATCGTCGTAGCTGTTGACAATGTTGCAAACAACCTCAGTGTCGATGTACTGTCGACTCGTGATGCTCCCGTCAGTACCGCCAGTAAGCATGAAATATTCTCACGACCTTCCCGCAATGCTGATCAGTGACATTTTAGCCTTCGATGAGGTCATCAAAATGCTTGAATTCTCACGACGAGACGACAGCGGATGCAGCGTCGCTGAAGTTGACGCCAGTGAGTTATTCGTCTGAGCCGAGGTCTACAACCTAACCGTGACTGAACAGTTGTCAACAACGTACTTAACAATGCCACAATTAGTGTCTTGTCTTCCAAGCGCAGCAGTTGCGATGTTGTCGGGGTTACTGCTGGTAGGTACTTCCTTTCCCGTTATTGGTTCAAATATTGAATATTCTCTCAGAGGTCTACAATGTGTTGAACAACCTCCACGTCTCGGTTCTCTCTTCTAGCAAGCGTGATGATTCTTGCTCGGTTGCTGATGTTGAAGCGAGTACGTCATTGTTGTGCCTACTTCGTATTTCCCACTGACAACAATTGTGCTGCAGTTGTCACTAACGTAGCGAACAACATGAACATCAACGTGTTGTCTTCCAAGTCAAAGCGTAGCGGCTGCGATGTTGTCAAGGTCACCGCGGTCGTGGAAAATGTCCTCGAGAACCTGAACGTCAATGTCCTATCGTCATCCAAGCGTTCCGCTTACAGTCTGTCCGCCATTGTGACCGGTATGACCTGTACCATGTCTGTCACAGCAAAATTCTGACTTCATATTGTAGCGGTCAAAGACGCCCTCGATGGCATTACCAGCTCGTCTTCGAAGCGCTCAGACAGTGTTGCTGACGTTACCGTTCTCGTAGAAAACGTGCTGAACAACCTCAATGTTAAGGTCGGCAAGCGTGATGATGTCGTCGACGTCACTGCTAGTAAGTACTGTCATAGCCGCAATGTGAACACCTCCTAACTCAATCCAATTCAGTTGTTAAAAATACTCTCAACAACATGGGGGTCACTGTCGCCTAAATGACTCGATCATTTTAAAAGCAGCATATCATACTCGACGTCGCACACATACCCCACATTCGTTTACCACTGTCGCTCGTTGGATCACGTATTACATAGCCGCATAATGGAGTCTCCTCGCTATTTCCCGTGTGATGGAATATTCACGAGTGCAAATTTTTCTAACCGCCAGCCTGACACATCAGTACGTTATCAGATTTTTTTTATGGTTGTGTTGCGCAACCTCTCGGACAATGCGAGGTCTTGTAGCGTGTTTTTTCCCGACGGCTGCAACATCTCGATGGTATGCGGACCTGAGAACCGAACAAAGGTAATCGAAGTCGCGAGCCGTTCCATCAGTATCAGAATCAAATCATCCCCTCGCATCAGAATAATCAGAACCAATGTGTCATTGTGTCATCAGTCGACAATGGAACATCAATCCTGGTTAACGTCTGCCGTGATGAATATATACATACGTTTATGAGGGTTGTATTTAAATTAGATCATGTGAAAGATGCTGAGGCAGACGCGTCGCTGTCCCGAGTTGGGTGAGAGATTAAGGAGTGTTGGTGGTTGTGGCCTTATGTGATGTGTACCCTTGATGGTGTTTTACGTATGTGGGAATTGAGCATGATAACATTGTGGCATGTCGGGTAGATTCATGTGGTGCACGCAGAGGCCGACAGACGGTATGCATTTCTCGTAGCAGTTGGACAATAAGTCTTGCTGTAATGTGATCATATCAGCGTTAACACAAAAGGCATGACCTAGCTTCCTTCTATTAAATTAGTCTGTTTAGGGGAGACTAGATGTTATTGAGATTGTTGAACTTGCGAAATGGACATTAGTACATTCTCAGAACCGACTGCCACTTACCGCCGCATGCATATTAACATAATTTCCAAAGGTCTGACGATGTGCCGGCACAAACCTTGTGCAACGTTTGCGTGGGACGTCAGAAGAATCGTGTTCGGCGATCTCGTTCTGGACCCATGACAATGCCGATGAGTGTCATGGTCCTAGTATGATGGGTAAACCGTGTCGCCGTTCTAGAACCTATCTCTTGTTTTTTTTTTTTTGGTTGAACGTTCCCTTCAAGTTTGTTGTGATCCCTTTACCGTTGGTCGGGGAGGCCAGGGAGAGTCAGATGAAAGATCGTCGCTTACATAAGCTAACATTTTGCCTAGCGGCCCTAGCCACAGCCCCAGGCTAGCTCGAGTTTGCTCAGAAGGTCTCCATGTCTTCACAACAACTTCTCGTCCGTCAAGTTGTTCGTTCAGCGCACCAAGCCAGGGCATATGACAAAGTCAGGGCATATTTCCCTGTAAAAGTGCATAGAAGTGTGCGCGCGATTTCATCTTCAGTAACGCGCTCGGCAGCAGCTGCACCGAAACTGAAACCGACACCGACCTCAGCGCCTCTCCCTCCATCTTTCGAGCCTGCACCGCAGCGGGAGCAGTCATGGTTGACCGCCAAAGTCAAGTCATCTCCACTCCTTTTCTCAATATTCCTCTCTGTAGCACGCGTTCTTGGTTATGGCTCGCCGCAACAGTTTGCTAATCGGCGTGCTCTGCTCTTGTACAACACCCTATGTGCCACTCGTGCTGACGAAGCGTCTGCATTTTGGAGAGAAGGTATGCGCAGCAACTCCATGTGACACTTAATTAATTCCTAAGTAAGAATGTGCTCTTCCGCCAACTTTCCAATCCTGGTTTACAATCACGAACCTGCATGTCTGGCTGCTCACTGTCCGACTCCGTGCCCTCCCTGCACCACATGGGACACAACATGTGCAAGGGCTCATTGACCACTTCTTTCAGGACGTCGAGGAACGCTTGCGCGCTGTCCTCCAACCAGGCGTCCTACCGCCTCGTTCTTCATCACCAAATCTATCTAGCACTGCTGAAGATGGTTCACATTATCCACACAGCTCCTTTTACACCACGCCCGCCCCCCTTGCCCCCAAAGGCACCTTTCCTTCAACCAAAGCCTACCAAGAGGCCGTAAACCTCCAGAAACGCTCTCGTGCACCAGAGAAATTGATCACCAGGCAGATGAAAATTCTCAAAGAGCAATGGGCCGGGATGGGAATGAGTTTGGACCTTGGCCTCGTAAGGGGCGATGCTGAGATGGCTGCAGCAGTTTGGAGAAATTTGCTAGGTGCACGGGGTGCAAGTGGGATTGGGTTGGGCCAGGAGGGCAACGGCAGCGGTTATCGGAGAGCGGTTAATTTAGTCGGCGGACTTGTCGAAGACGTGAGAAAGGTGGACGTAGATAAGGAAGAGTTGAAGGACGACAACAGCGGTGTGCATGACTTTGCTCCTTCGGAAAATGACCGGTATGTGTATTATTCCTTCTGGTGTTTCCTCAATGCGCATGCGACAATGCTGTCTTCAGTGTAGTACCCACCCGTGGCACTGGCGCTGTAAAGCCTCGATCATCTCGTATTCATATTATCTCTTGCTAATTTTTACTTGCCCCAGATATATCGGTTATCCAGAGCTTATGGTCACACTTGTCTCCTACATTCGCCGTGAAAGTTTACGACTGGAGCGTCTCGACGACAGTGTCATCGTGGGCCCACGGCGTGTCGGACGTGAGGGTGAAGGCGTCCAGAACTTGAGATGGGGAGACATTCAAAACGACGTGCGGAGGTGAGTCAGCAGCTGAACCCTTTCCTAGATGACGAACTAAAACTGTAAATGTTTGTCTCCCAGATAGTAAGCCAGGCAGCCTGAAACTTATTCGTAGCTGCGGTACTTAGAGAGTATATTACAACGCATATTCCAATACTTCGTGCTTGGATGTAATTCTTGTGCTCCGCTCCGAGATCTTAGCTCCCATCTTTGCCTTCGGCTAAATAACGTTTTCACACTTCAAGCTGTGGAATAAGATTGGTGTGATCGGTCAGTCCGTTGGTTCATCTTCAGGTTGACAAGTTGTCCGGCTCTAACTCACGCATTCACCGGCGAGGTTCGTGGGATTTGTTTCGTCTGCGCTAGTTCTGACAAGTCTCCCCTAGCCAGACCTTGACAAGGAAGACCGTCCGTTCCTTCCAATAAAAAGTTCCGATGTTGTACCCGTTCACTTCTGTGACGGAGTACGTGTTCGAATCACCTCATCCAAGTATATTGCCCCAACACATATGATAGAAAGCTCATGACGAGACTATGTCCAACATAGGGTCGAACCCAAAGGACTCCACTCTGAAGCAAAAAAAAAAAAAAAAAAGTTCTGATGAGTCAGTGCTGCCGATAATTTGTATCGTTTGACATATACGTGAGTGTTGTCATGATGTTCTGAACTTCCGGTTAACAAAGAACTCGCGTATTTGTAGCGTATAAGTAATCCACTCCTACAGGATATGCTACGCTCCTCGTTTATCGTGACGGTATCCGTGAAGGCCGATGGTCCTCTGTCCAGTACTGAAAATCGCAACACAAAAGGTACGTTGAGTGCTTTCCGAGCCTGTCACTGATTGACCTATCATTTCGCACGCAGGTTTTCTAACTATGTATGAGTGTTTCGACAGATTCGACGAAAGCTTCTTTTTGGAACTGCAACTGTCCAGATGGCGACTATTTTCAGGCGCTGGTGCATAGTAAACGGTTGATCTCGCCTCAAGTTACTTCCACGCGACCCAACGATGCGGGTTCTCCAAATCGGCCGAATATTCGAGAGGTGCACGTTGTACAGTGTTGAACGTTAACGTTGAGCCCGGTCACCATAGTCTACGACTCTATGGCATACTCTCAGGCTCTGCTACCGTGGGAGTCGGAGATAGATTTTAGGTAAACCCGGGGCTTCGCCGCGATCGGCGAGCCTTCCATCAATCTCATCCTGAACCCATCCTTCAACTTCTTTATCTCCGATCGCTCGCGGTATGTAGAGGTCTAAAAGCGATCATTTACTGACCCGCTCTACCTTCACCAGGAAATGATATACCGACATCTCAGAGACTTATCAGTAGCGTGTTTATACGTGGGTCCACGTTCGCCGTGGATAGGGAATACCATGAACATCTTACGTCGCTTCAACCCGCCGCATTTTCGGCGCTAAGAAGCCTATCAAGAAGCATACAATATTTTGCAAATGACTGATTAGGTGGCGGCCGCATCGTCGACTCTGGAGAGTAATTCGTTCGTGCATTCTAGCGATCAATTTGCGATTCAGTGGCATTTGTTGACAGTATTTGATTACATCTCGGATCAGTGGAAAGGCAATTTTCCGTCTTCCCCGGCTTCAATGCACCGAGGCTGCTTCGTATGGCTCCTGTAAGTGAATTTCCAATGGCGGCGCTGAACTTCGTCAGTGACATCGCATAACTTGTCCAACTTTATCTACCCTTGCAGGGGAGTGGCGGAAGTCAGGTTACTTGACGCGGCGTCAACGTCTTTGTTGGCGCCTTCCGTTCTGATGTCGGACATAGTGTCTCTCGTCCTGTGTGTGCCGTGGTAGGTTATGCTTTGTTATTCCATATGGTTTACAATTGTTCCTCATAAGTCGATCTCATGACCAACGTTTCCAGCGCACAATTGCCTACTCGACCCGCTCGATGATATATTAAAGTCATTTTGAACCGTACCAGACCGCACGTGTCATCAAATCCAAAGTTTTACGGCCGCCGATCTGGTACCCAAAGGGATTGTTGATGCCCGAACGCAATGACACGGTACCTTGAAGGGTCTATGGTCCAGTACAGCTATTAGCTTGAAGCCGAAGGCCGGACTCGAGTGGCAGGCTTGACAATTCCAGCTTCTATACGTCATTGGAACCGATTATGGACGCTCGATTGTTACACGACTGTTAGACCGAGTTTGAGCTTGGAATATAACAGATGCCTTAGACGGTATGTCTTATAGTGATGCACTTCACGATCAAATACCGATGGCTGGCCTGGCCTGTTGTGCCATCGAGCCGAAGCAACGCTCCAGGCAGCACGTGATCTGCAGAATTTGGTGATGGCATATTGTGACATCGGCGAGTAGCTCGGGGAGAATGTTCGAAGTTGATTTATCTAATTTGATGCGGCATTTGGATTTCAGGGTGGATGATCACGATGTGACAGGTGGTGTCAGCACCAATTGAAACAAATCCAGAAACAAATCCTAGGATGCGTTCAGTCTCTAGCAAGAGTCCATGGAGCATGTAAGTACAAGATCCAGAACGCTTGCGACACGGTGAACGATGGCAATCAGGGCGAAATTACGCGATTCATACCTTGTGGTATGCACATAACGTACCGTCGAGGCTTCTAGTTTGAAGAAAGGGTTTCTTCGATATCCCCGGGTCACAAAACGTCCCAAACTATAAACCGCGGGCACCATGCTGAGTGCTCGATGAATCATGTTCTATTCGGATCGCAGATAATAATGTGCACAATCTCAATGTTAGGTATAAAAACAGACCTTGGTTTCTATTTTTCAATCGTTCTTTACCCTTTACTCCAACAGTTTAGCTTCCTCCTATTCACTAGTATGCAGCTCACTCTCCTCGCATCCCTCGCTGTTCTATGCAGTGCTGCTTTCGCTGCTCCTTCTGAACGCCGTGATTCAAATTCTCTGGCTGAAATCATCGCCTGTGCGTGTCCAACCTCGTTATAGAGATAAAGACTGACTCTGTATAGACGTGGACAACGACTTGAACGACGTAACTGTTGACGTCCTCAAGCGGGATGACGCTTTGATTAAAGTCATCGCTGGTATAGCATTTCCTCCAGCTCACAGTCCGCCGCTGAAAATTTTCCAGACGTCCAAGACGATTTGGACAATCTTACAGTCAAGGTTCTCACCGGGCGAGATGACGCTTTGGTCAAAGTAATTGCTGGTACGACATTTCGTTAAGCTCACAGTTCGTCGTTGAAGATTTTCCAGACGTCCAGGACGATTTGGATAATCTCACAGTCAAGGTTCTCTCGAAGCGTGACAACACAGATTTGGTCGACGTTGAAGCCTGCAAGTACCATTCACATAATTTTTGGATGTCGTTAACGCAACCCCACAGATGTTGACAATGTTCTTAACAATGCTGACATCGAAGTACTTTAGCCAGTCAATCTGCGTGTACCACCTCACATTTCGACCTCTGGTCATGGATATTTACATCTGCTTCATGAATCTTGCAAGGATACCCATTACGAAATAAACTTCCTCGATGTTTTCCACGGTCGATCTTACAGACTTCTTAGCGCTAGTTGGGCAGTATTCACACATTACGCGGGTTATGGGTTACGCATTTGTATCATAATTGGTTTGTCCTCAGACGCGGTACATTCAACTATTGTGACCAATTTTGGATCTGACCGGACGTGAGCGTGAAATTTGGTAAAAACAACGGATCTAAAATACGTGATGGTTCCATATAGGGAGTTGTATAACTTTTTTTTGTGCGGAGGATTGGATAATATTAAAATAGGAAGATTCTACGCTGTTTGATATTTGGGTTTTTTTTTTGTGATGTGATGTCGTTAACTGAAGAATGCTAGAGCATCGTGCGGCCAAATAGATGGCTCCCCGTGAGTCCCATCTACTAGGAGTCGCTGTTAACTCGTAACTTACTTACAGGCATGGCAAGCAATGATCCTGCGGAAAGATCACAAGAGTTTCAAAATGCAAAGGATCATGCAAATAATTAGAAGGCTAGGCTTGGACAACTAGAGATTCCAGGATCGACAGCGCGAATTTGTGAGACAGTAATGACAGTGATATTTTCAGACATTTTAGTAAAGGATAGCAACCACGATAGGTGTTACAGGAGACGAAGTCCGAGGTAGTCACACTGTACAGCAGGCACAGAACGAACATTTTCTAAACACAACGCCATGAACATCCGACTGGTATGCGTGCATAGATCTTACATGTGACTAATTCTTGTTGGCATCGTTGCTGAGAATATTGATGGTGACGTTGTTGAGAAGGTTTTCTATGACTGAGAAACGAACTCAATATATGACTTCCAGAAGGCGAAGAGTATTCACCAGCACTGATATTCGCGAGAGTGCCGCCGCCGCACCCACTGTGATCGGATTCATTTCTCTTTGCTAGATGTTTCGCTGCAATTGCCATGCGGTCGAGGATAAATTGAACAGGAAAAAAAAATACTCTACCTTTGAGGCCATGAGCTATTATTTCAGAGAAAGAGCCTCGTGAGCGGTAACATTATTAGAAAGGCCATTGATATAACGTACCGAGTACAGAATTGGAATGGTGGCCATCTGCTCATCCGAAGCGAAAATTTGTCAACACATTAACCGACACAGAACCAACGCATCTGCTTACCTTCTAACGGAGCTGCGAGGGTGGGTGCGAGCCCACCAAACGCCACCAAAAAGATAGTAATCCAGGAGGAATATTGCATGTTAAGGACTGGAATTTCAAAAGGAGCGACTTTGATACGTGCGACGATAAAACTGGAGGGAGGTTGGAGGGAGGATTAGGAAGAACACAGAAAGCGTTATTCGGCTCGACGTGATTTTAACATGATCTGTGCCAGTGTGCCTGGATGGATTTAGAAAATACAGTGTTCGAACTATGGAACGATACTCGAGGAAAAGAGACTCTGGCTTGTTCCACGTCGTTCCAATACTATCATACTATTTCTAATGGCCAAATTCCAATGCCTAGTTAATTATCTTCAGCTTAGTGAGTCAAGTTCGCAGAAAAGTGCAGCTGTGTCATACTGAGCGCCAATTCAAAGGTATGCAACAGACTCACAGTTGACTGACGTTGAACGTTTTTGAACGTAACTTCGAGCAGTTCATTGAAGTTCACCCCAGCAAGTTGTCAGTAGACGTGACACAAGGTCTATGTGTTAGCGGCTTGGCATGTCATGTGATCACATAAAGCTAAGTACTTCTGAAATTTGGTCTGCCTAATATTATGCATGGGAGACCATTGACAGCGCTCGCCGATCAGGTGCATGAGAGCATCCTCAAATCGAAATTTACTGCTTGTACATGGCCACCGTCCGAATGTGAAGGACTGAGTTACAGTCACAGGCCACCCGCTGCCGCTCCACTGCCAATCGAAGTCTCGAATCATACTACTAAGTGCCATATGTGCCACATGTTATGGTACTCAGGATGATCCAGTGGTACATACCTCTATGATACTTAATGGAAGTAGTGTTGTGGTTTCAGAGTCATCACATGTGCTTGCGGTAGACTTGCCACTGAAGCAATTCCACTTGCTTTGTCCGACAATGGGTTCGACATGAATCGATCCACACTAAAACGGGGTATGTGAACAAACACACATCCACTTTCGTGTACCTACCACATAATTGACAGCATATATAAAGATCAAGGTAGAACCCAAGTAGAGCAAAAAGAAATAGCTCACCGTCGAGACGAAACACCCAGTCCTCCTCTCCTGGTGTTCTCGTCGATTCCATCATGGAACAATCACTAGACAACATTTATGTCGAAAGCTCCGCAGACCCCCAAGATACTCCTCATGTCGACGTTCTCGTAACCCTCCTGCTTAAGAAACACACTCACCAGCGTTCTGATAGTATAGTGGCTATAGTACCGTCAGCGATGGACGACTCCAGCTCTACACCGTTCAGTGAGCTGGAGTATGCCACCACTGACGAGCCTTCAATGCCAAACAGCGAGGAGCTCGTAGACACGGCACTTCTGACCCCTCAATCAGATGCGCAGAGGCTGGCAGCCCTCGTAAGGTTAAAGATGGCCGCAGATGAGCCTATTCAAGGCTGTCTGTCATCCTACTCAGGGGGCAGTCGCGGTGGACGTGGTCAATCACCCCCTGCAAGCCCCCAAGACAGCATAGACCTGTCGATCCACCCATCCGACCTCATATACATCGACTCAATCCTCGCTCAAGACGAGGCTCTCGAAATAGAAGCCATGGCGCAGTTGCGAAAACGCCCAACGTTGAGGTCAAGGATGAGAAAGAGCGCATTCTCAATTTTCATCGGAAGGTGGCGAGGAAAGGGTCGGGATGTTGAAGGATAAGACCCACCAACAAAATTTTGACTATTGTATGTAAACACATACCAGGGGGAATGCGACGAGAAGATGCCGGACAATGCACTTACGTTCAATTATTGAAATGTAACCCGCCATGTCTGCTGTGAATATAGAAATCAGAGAAAGGAGTGATTCTTGACACCAATTCGAATGCTCAGAGGTCGTAATTAGCCCCGAAGACCTGCTTGTGCCTCAACCGGTGATTAATCACCTTGGTCCGATCTAGCACATCAAAGGGTGTTTAGCCTTTATTTGAACTCACTTACACATTTTGGAAACAGTCTAGCGTGTATGCTAACCAACCATGCTCCGTTTCCTCCCTCTAAGTCGCACTAGACAAAGAGTGAGCACAAGGGCCTGGTCATGGACTGAGCTCAGCTTACCATCATCTAACCTCTTTTTAATTGGCAGCCAACATTTGCCCATGCGCTTTTCATACGCGTTCAGCACACCGGCAAACAGTGGCTCTGAGTCAGGATGAGTTGAGGCAAAGGCGCGTTCCAGGACATAAAGGTCGACGGCCTTGTCCTCTACGAGAGAAGAATGATAGGCGAGTCCAAAATCTATAAGAACCTGAAAATGACATTAAAAAGACGACTGGATTCTCTAGTACTGTCATGTACCAAATCACTCGTTTGTTTCCTCAACATCATGTTCGAAGTCGTCAGATCACCATGGATTATATCGGCCAAGTGCATCTTTGCGATCTCAACACCAATCGTATTCATCAGGGCATCTGGGGGACTTGAGTATGTTCCAATCAACATATGAACAGTCCTACCTCCAGAAACTCCACAATCAGCAATTGGGTCTGCAGCGCCGTTTTCATGGATTTCATCCACCTCTTCAAGCTCGCTGATCTCATCGAGTTCAGCCCCACCGGGTAGAAGTTGACGCACACTCTTGCCATCTATCCACTCGATACCCAGTACACCTTCGTTCACATCTACCATCCTGATTCCGGGTACAGTGACGCCGGACCTGCCAGGATCCCACGTCGGCTCAGCCCCACGGTTCTCCGCTGGACAGCAAAAATTGGACATACCGCATACATCTCATCAACGCGCGAGCTTCACCGGCTATGCGTTGCCGGGTGAGTGATGCATCGAGTGATGGGTGGCGGTAGTGCTTGTGGAACCGGTGCTTCAAAAGAACCGGCTCCGACGCCTCAACGCCATGACCTGATGTCAGAAATTGACGCAGATGTGCTTTGTAGACTTTCTGCTTGGAGCAATAGAAAGGGTGATCGGGGGTTCAAGTGAGCATGGGGAGAAGTAATTAGTTAAAAGGACTTGCAGCTTCAGCGCCCTGGGAGATGAGATCCGCAGACTGTAACAGTTGCTGCGTTGGTGGTTTGGAAGACAATGAAGAAAGCATGATTAACGTTTGACTCTCAGAGATAATCGATAAGATTCAAATCCCAATACCAACATAATCTGGCAATTTCCGACTGCTCAGTCTCGGATTGGACGTCACTTTGACTTAATCAGGATCATGATTGATCATGTCTTATAAGTCATTCTGTTCTTCAGCCATAATTCTGAAGAATGCTCTCTGACTTTTAGTGCTGAGGTCCAGGAATCCCGGGACTATGGACTACCAACTCTGAATCAATCCACATTATCTTTTCACCGCATGCTGAGTCCGAGTCTCATCGGATGGCCTAAACTTCGTGAGCAGTGATACCGCTGCCAATAACTTCATCGTGACCATCACGGAAGAAGGTTTCGGATGTTAAGTGCAAGACTGTTCATCAATACCAGGATCAGAAATGATAATCTCTGGGCTTTGTACAGGCTCCACCTAACAACCGCGCTGCAGAGCTCCTGGAAAGAGCAGCTATACAGGCTCCACGCCGTGGCCGCCGTTAATGCTCTGACAGGCCGGCTGATGACGGAACTTGACCTCAAGAAGGCAAGCCTCGTCAACTGATCACTAATTCGAACCAATATGTCAGGTATTCGGTCGGGCCTAATCATCCTCCGACTTTTAGCCACGACTCCCAATTTCAATCGCTCTGAGCCCTGATTCCGCAACCAGTGTAACCTATTATGGTGAAGGTGGCTTGTGGAATTTATATTACACACATCGGAGGATGATAATCCCCGTCTTACACAGGTTCATTTGGTGTCGTTGATGGCTGGGCGAGTACCCCTAAAACAGTAATACATGCCGCTGTTGGCAACGACGACTACGCACTCAAATCTCAGAAGTCGCGCACTCGAAATCGTCATTTGCGTTGACAGTGTCAGCACGACACCAGCATATGTTCCTCTGATCTACCGCAGGAAAACTCGTGCACACCCTTCAAGTTTAGCACTATCCCCAGAAGCCATATTTGAATAAGTGAGTTATTTATGATGTCCATACAAGCTGCTGCCACCAGCACAGTCACTAATAAGTGTTGCTGACTTGCTAAGGAGGCGCAGATAGATAAACTTTCTTGGACACATCAAGGCTTGCTAATATCTTCGGTCGATTTTCCTGGCCGTCTGTTAATTCCCGAGTCTTCGGAAAATATAGTAGGCTTCACCTTCTCTCACATTGGAGTCACATTCATTATACATACGTTAGCTTAGCCGAGATCGTATCCAGCCCTGCGTGATATTCCTGGCTGGCTGATTCTTCAGCCCAAAATCACCCCAGTGAAAGACATACTGTGGATTTTGACTACCAGGATTGCAATATATTGGATTCAATTATGCAACCGTTTCATCCATATGTCCACCATCCATTGATCCAACAATATCCATTTACCCAACAGCCCAAGCAAACAACAGCATCCCGATACATGGTTTCAATGTTTGACCCCGTTGAACTACTCAGGCAGCCTGTTACTTTTCCGTTTAGCGGACGAACGGCAAAAAATAGGTTCTTGAAGAGTGCAATGTCAGAACGCTTGGCCACTTTCTCGACTTTTGATCCCTGTGGCCGGGGACAACCAACGGAAGAACTCGTACGACTGTACGAAACCTGGGCAAAGGGGGATATTGGTGATTTTCATCCCATCTCTGATGACGCCCTAATCAATTTCTCGAAGGGATCATTGTCACTGGTAACATACAAATAAAAAAAGATCATCTCGAAGCTACAGGTAGTCATAACTTTCTACGAAACCAATCGCGAGGTTGATGTCCGTGTAGGGAATACTATCATCGACAGAGACCTCCCCTCGGATTATCTCCAGGAGTGGACAGAGGTGGCGCGAGCCGCCAAGTCACAAGGGAGCTTGGTCATCGGACAACTTAACCATCCAGGGCGTCAGGTTTCCATTAACATACAGCCATATCCAGAGGCACCGTCCGACGTCGAGCAACCCTCGACTGGAGGTGTTCTCTTCGGGCGACCTACGCCTCTAACAAGAGATGGCATCAAGGACATTGTAGATCGCTTTGCATATGCAGCCTTCATCCTGCACAGGGCTGGATTTGATGGCGTCCAGGTAATGTTATTTTATCAACATCGGGCTGGTATATCGGTTAACCAAACTCAGCTCCACGTCGCTCATGGCTACCTTCTGTCACAATTTTTAGCCACAAGGACGAATACCCGAACTGATGAATACGGTGGATCGCTCGCAAACAGAGCTCAGATTCTTCTTGAGATAATCGTTGCAATCAGACATGCGATCCAAAGCCCATCTTTCATCATCTCGGTCAAACTCAACTCACAGGATTCTATCCCTGACGGGCTCTGTATCGAGGAATCGATAATGGTCGCCAAACTGCTCGAAAATGCAGGAGTGGACTTCATTGAAGTCAGCGGAGGGGCGTATGAACAAATTATCCGCAGCCCTCGGGACAAGGTAACACTTATATACTTCATAGTCAATCCAGAGTTGATGCCGAGCGGTCATAAGCCGTATACTGTTGAAACCCGAGAAGGGTATTTCGTTGAATATGCAGAGCTCCTCAGATCCCATCTAACCCTCTCGAAAGTAGTCGCCACTGGTGGATTCCAAACATCGCAGGGTATGGCCGATGGTGTCTCGCGAGGGGCCGCGGACAGTAAGTGTCCTCTCGCCGGTTGTACATTTTTTCTCAGCAGTTGGCACAACACAGTTATAGGATTAGCAAGGCCGTTGACCGCGGAACCATTTCTAGTCCGAGACATCCTACGAGGGGAGAAGAAGAAATCCAAGGGAGATAAATTTCCTGAAAGCCCGATGCTGCGAGTACGCATGATCATCCATTCACATCAATACACAGCCTGATATCTCACATAGTTCGTAGCATCTGCGGCGCAGATTGCTGAGATTGGAAATGGTCAAGATATCACTGACTTCGACAATGCGTTCCACGTTGCTAGATTCATCGCCAAAATGCAGAAGGAAATTCCTGCTGCCATATCGGAAGCACTTTTCTCGTGACTGTCATGAACTTCGGTCTCGGGTTGATATACGGCCTCATTTACCAACTGTTTCCTTACTTAAGTTCTGATGTAGAAGCGCCAGTTGAAATGACTGAATACGTAGTCGCTCTGCTGCTGTACACACTGGTATTGTTCGTGTTTCTTAATCTAGTCTTGTCCACAACATAATGCCATCATGCTGAAGTTGACGCTCTTGCTTTCCTTGATATAGTGTTCTTTGACGAATTTGGCCACGTCCTACAGATCCGGAACTGAGATCAACCTAGTATCATGAAGCGATCAAAGCCGTCTACCTGAAGCAAGTCAGTGCATTCGCCCCTATCGATCGGACCATTGCGACCTCCGTCCAACTCTATGACGCGCCACCCACGGGCTTGGGTTTCCGTTTCCCTCGCAGTAGCATCGGGCGCCTTCACGAAGCAAGTGAAATGGAGATATGTATCCAGATCTTCTGGCACTGTAGTTTGTCCTGAGGTGGCTGCGGAGGTATGGATCCGTTCAAATAGGGAGGTCTCCTCGAGAATTTTGACGCGCTCTAATGGTGTTTTGTCTATTTCCGCGCTTAATACATTTCGGATGCTTGATAGGAAGAATTTCCACCTTTGCATTCCTCAATAAATCTAGCCAATGGACTTTCAGGAGCGAAAGTGACATCTGACTGGAGCAATATCGGTGTGAGAGAAAGATAAAAGGGAAAGTTTGCGGGTTACGTTTATTAAAGCATGCAGAAGACCCATGGTTCCGCAAGCGTTTACGATCTAGGCCTTATTAGTGTACGAGTACGAAAGACACTCGGTCGATTGAACATACCGTCTGCTTCATCCAGAAGATAGTGGGATCGATCGGATGCTGCCCTTGAGCTGCAATCTTTTCATCTTCCTCTTTGCGCTTTGTCGCAATGGTCCCTGAACAGGGGAACAGTAGTGTGACTGCTTTTACACCTTCTGATACCATTCCTAGAAGCTGTATCGTCGTGAACCTATGAGTACCATAATGAGTGGATCAAAAAGGCGAACTTCTGCATCAAGGCCATATATGTCCTCGAACTGCGCCTTGGATGCTACCAGTCCGGCAGCTGCAGCCCACTGTACCATGTAAGTCATTTTGCGCCACTAGGAGGTTTTGTCTTACACTGTTAAAGACCTGCTCGTTGTCGCATGAGAGTGAGAATATCAGAGGCATAGAGAGCTTACATCTGGGTTGCTTTCGAGCGGGATCCAGCGAGATTCCGACATGTTGATGTATGATCTCTAGTACTATGTAGCACGGAGGCACTTACTACTTACTGAGTGTAACTGTAACTGACGTCTTGAACCTTAGCTTCAACCGCCAAGCACTAAGTTGCCTTGTATGGCAAGTTCCGAATTTTGCTTCGACTAGTTCGACCCCCATGTAGTATACTTGATCGATCGTTCAACGTTCAACTGTAACGTTCTTCAACGTTCAGAACGTTCGCGGCTCCTGACTCAAGAGCACAATGCTCATCGCTTCTTGGACTGACCTGATATATGCCATGGCAGGGAGCGCCCACCCAAGCTATCCTGAGATAGAATGGATCAAACCACTCATATCATCGGTAGTTCAACTAAACGTGACACTTGCATGTGTTCTCCTCGCTAGCAAGAATCTTGAAGGAGGGCCGGTGTCTCCGAGTGGTATCATAGGTATGCACACACAGTCTTGATCGCTAGTGTATTATTAACTTCACAAATCCCACAATTTGACTGCAGTGTCTGGATGATCAGATGCTTGCAAGACGTTGTGTTACAGTGTGTTACTCGATGCTTCGATTACATACGATCGGTAGGCTCTTGAAACAGTGCTCCGCGCTCAGCCTTATTCATACTACGACGTCGTTTCGCAGTTTACACGAGGATCGGAAGCAAGCTGCGATATGTCATCGGTTAAAAGTTTACCGTGGCTGCTTGGATCTGAATCTATGGTGTGCAGCTTCCTACTTATCCGAGTCTGATACAAGAAGGATTGATGTTATTCGCCGAGGGCCTTGTCGTGTCGCTCTCGTTTCATAGTTGTGGGTGCTTTTGTTGTGCTGCACTGGCATGGGATCTCACGAACCTAGCCATCTTCAAATCAGCGGGTTGCATTGTGCTACAGAGCGCTCTGTAATGAATTATGTTTCCCTGATAGTTGGGATGGAACAACCCCAGATCTGAGAGCCGCATTTCCTCCCTACTGCTAAACAGCTCGCAGATTATGCCTCTGTATTGTTTCCGTATTTTACATTATGAATTTCTTGCCTTTGTGACCCATCAAATCATGTCCCTACAAAGCACACTGAAGGACACAATGGGTATTGGTATCCAAAGTTCCATAGTCTAAGCTCCATGCGCACATGATCTAAAAACTTCCGGCGCCCGTCAGTCATCTCAGTTACGGAGGTCGGACCGTGAGAAGAAACGTGAGCGTGGGGTATTCGGGGTCCTATGGCCGTCAGTCGGATTTCGCTGTTACAAGTCTACCGACATGAAGTTCAACCTAGTAGTATTATCACACAACATACGGTCCTAAGATTATTCCATCGCGGTGCGGATTGAGAAATTTCACATGCGCATCGGCATGGAGTTAATCATGTCACTTCAGGTCGATTATCGACAATCTTCTCTACATCTGTTCAAGCGCCAGCAAGAAGCATTGTTGTCAATTTCCCAAATGCACATAAAGGGCTCAAGTTAAAGTCATCAACTGTAGTTTCACCCCCTCAATTGTCCCTAACAGCCTAGCTTGAGCACTAGACATGGCTCTCGCTGACCATGCCAGCTATCGCTTCCGTATCTTGAAGGATATTTTTCAAGCACTAGTTGCACCCCCCGTTCTTGTCTCATTGTGCTGTAGGACGTTCAACCTTCGGTTTGGTTGGTGGTCGATACCTGCCTATCTCATGGCCATTCCGCTCGCGGGATTGATCAGAGTGCAGTATTCCGACTTCGTTCAAGCACGGGAAGCACGGCAACTTGGTGCTAGACCGATTCCCAGAGTTATTGGGAAATGGCCAGGGAACATTGACGTGATGCTCAAACTCAAGAAAGGGCTCGCCTCTCAGTACATTTACGAGCCGTTCCTTGATTTGTTCGAAGAATATCAGTGCACAACCCTCAACACTCGCTTTCTTTGGGTTGACAATGTAGGTGGTCTTGTCTAGATATCATCCCTATTGGCAAGTAAGTGCTGACGAGCGCGTTCACTGTGTTAAAAGATCATTACCATGGATCAAGAGCACTCTAAATGCGTACTAGCAACGGGATTCGGTCATTTTTGGAGAGGCACTGCCCAACGAGAGCGATTGTAAGCAACTCTCTACCCGAAAAAAAATTAATTCCTAACACTATCTCAGAGAAAACTTTCTAGGTGATGGAATATTCAATCGGGATGACGAGGTGAGAAGCAAGACCTGCTTTGTTACCTGGGTCACAAGTTGCTCACCACTATGCAGAAATGGAAATATGTATGACAAGCTAACCACCTGACGCTGTTATTGATGGCTGATAGGCTCTCATTATAGCACCGTTCACTCACACGACCTTTTTTCACCCGCAACCGCATATCTGATTTCGAGTTATTTGAAAAATATGCGGGCCGCACGATATCTGTATTATCAAATCTTGCCGAGCGCGACGAGCCCTGTAATGTCCAAGACCTGTTTGCTAGATTCACCATCGACGCTGCTTCGGACTTTCTTTTTGGGCAAAACTTGGACACCTTGTCCAAGAAACTTCCTGTTCCTATTTCAGGCTTCCAGAGTGATAGAGGATCTACTACAGATGACTCGTGGGGATCATTTGCTCAAGCTTTTGAAGCAGTCCAACGCATAATCACCATGAGAGGTCGCACTGGCTTCATTTGGCCCGTATTTGAGCTTTTCGATGACAAAACTGCCCCGCATGTGGATATCATCAAACGATGGCTGGATCCATTGGTAAAACAAACGTTGGATCGTAAGGCGTTAGCCCACAAAGCCGGTATACGGAGTACCATGGAAGAAAAGACTTTCTTAGAACACTTGGCCGATAGTACCGAAGGTCTGGTTCTTTCTCGTTCCTTGCTCGAATTCTGTGCCTAACTCGCCGACAATGTATAGACGCTGGGATGATCCGTGATCAGCTGCTCAATGTCCTATTGGCCGCTAGGGACACCGTGTGTACCTCTTCTCACTGCAGCGCTCAGTTTCTGATGAGACAGTTCTGCGTGACAGACCGCGTGTCTTTTGACCTACGTGACATATTTCATGGCGTTGTATCCCAGCATCGCGGACAAGATGCGGCGAGAGGTACTTGACGTGTGTGGCAACAACGTCCCTACCCACGAGGAAATTCGTAAACTCAAATATGGTGAGTTTGTATTTCATGTGGGATTTTGCTTAATGACCTTTTTTCATCAGTTAAAGCGGTTCTTGACGAAACTCTCCGCCTGTACCCGCCCGTCCCGTTGAATTCACGACAGACCAGACCTCAGTCTTGCACGCTCCCTCTGCCAGATCGTACTTATCCCACCGAATCTCAGCAACCGTTATATTTACCGAAGTCGACGACAATCTGGTACTCGTCGCTGTTGACGCAGCGCAACAAAGAACTCTGGGGGCCTGATGCAGACGAGTTTGATCCTGAGCGATGGATTGATCCTCAGAGATTGGCCCAGTTCACGTCGAATCCGATGATGTTCACTCCATTTAGCGCAGGGCCACGCATTGTAGGATTTCCTTTCGTGATTACAATTTGACAAAAAAACCTGACCCCTCGGCTCTTTGATTCTTAGTGCATCGGTCAGAACTATGCATACAATGAGGCATCATTCTTCCTTGTGCGACTGCTTCAGCGGTTTGACACTTTTACACTCGCAACGGATGCACAACCCCCTTCCTCCTTGCCACCTGCGGAGTGGAAGTTGGGTCGTGGCAGACAGAGGGTGGAGACGATTTATCCCGACGCTACAATGACGCTTTTCATCAAGGTGGGTTATCTTATCTTCGCTTTGGTGTTTCAGTTGCATCGTCTTACCTTTTATAGGGTGGCTTATGGATAAGAATGAAGAACGTGCACTCACATTGATGTGATCACTATTTGCTGGCAAATGCACTTACAGGGCTCTTTTAAGGAAAAAATCATTTATATTGTCATTATTGCATATCTCATACCCACTGGATCATCATTTGTACTGGTACATGGATCACAGACAATCTAATCTAGACATCTGGCGGCGGCGACGCCTCCCCGTGTTCCCATCATGTTTCAAGACAGTTTCAGAATGTAAATTTCATTTTCCCATTAAGAATGAACGATAAGCCTCACCGCAGTCTGCGTCACTTCGGTACCTGTGGCCTAAAAGTACATCCATGATTTCCATCAGAATGTATGAGGGCACGTGTATAAAGATGAGGATCAAGGCATCACTGGCATCCACACCATGACGTTACAACGTTCGAACGGTATAAGGTATCTGATGACGGAAGGATTCCACTTCAAGTCACTGTTAAAGATCGGAGCACCCGCTTCCACCATATGGGTCTATCACAACTCATGTTACTAGTAATAGGTGACGACAAATATGTCCTGGACTGGTCATGCCATTATAATAAAGTTGCGTGTCGGCCTTGCAATGGAAGATTGCACCATCATACCCGAATCCATCCATCATCCCACTCACCTCGTGGTTGTCCCTAGATGTTCCTTGAAAAAGCGTGTAACCATTAGATATTAAAGCCGCATCGGCGATAAACCACTGCACGGCTGTGTAAGATGTGCAGAACAGGAACCCGCTGACCCGCGAACAGACTGGGCGGTGAAGTTTTGACATCCGACACAGTGAAACTAGCTAAGCCCAAGAGTTTTCGTCTGAGACCGTCAGTGATGCCACGCAATGCTGGTCAGGTACTTCACGAGAAGCAGAGGGACCATGCTTGATGCCTGCGACAATCAGTAGAACGTTCGCCTTCTTCAACGTGAAAGGAAATGTGGCTCGCCAATAATATCTTTGAGACGATCACATTGATGTGGGAAAGATATGTTCCAAGGATGTCGCTTACCATAACATACGAGGTCAACGAGCAGATCATTTCTGTAGTTGAAAACGGGGATCATGGACATATGGTCACCAGCCGCTCTGGACGCAAGAGTAATTGAGTTTAGACTTCGCATCACAAATTTAGGGCATGAATGCTACGACCCATCCTTTCTGGATCGCTCGTAGCCACTTGCATTATGTTTCAGTCGAGCGAATACCACTGAACTATTGCAGCTGGGTAGCTCACCATCCAGCATGGCAGTTACGATCAATCATCTAATTCAGAGCGTTCAAGATATTACCTGGAAAAACCTTTGGTAATGAGCCTCGGATGAACTCCAAACAAACTCATAACTGTTGCAGTCGTTATATTGAACGAACAAGCTTACCAAGAATTGTACTCGCCCCTGCAGATAAGAGTCAGTCATTAGGACAGGTATGGCAGGCATCAAGGGCAGGATACTCACTACGTCTGTGACTGAACGGTTCTTTAGCACTATATTGCATCCCGAGATCGTAAACAAGTGCAACAGAGGAGGTAACTGTGACCGAAACGCGGTCAAGATTAGATCATCACATCACCGACTCATCATCTAACTGGCTTTCCACCAACCTATAGAATAACTGATAAAACGATACGAATTATCCAGCGGCCACAAACTAGGATCATTCGAGACTAGGGTCATATTCGAGGGCAGAGAACTTTGTGACGCACAATGATCGCGCTCGTGCTGGATACACCACCATCCAGCGCTCATGTCACGAAACTCAGTAACCAAGCCAACTCACCTCTCCCACCCGGGCTTCTGAAACGCTTCCAATCACGCCCTGCTCTCTACTGGTGTCAGGGCTATCATGCGATAGGGATACAACAAAAGATGGCAAGAATAGTGCGCCACTGATCAAAACTGATACAGCATGCACTCCAGTTACATCAAGAAGTTGATGCATCGGCACTGCATCGTTCTACAACCAGGCGATACATCCTAATTGACATTCTGTCCCTAGGTTCAAACAAGAAAGCAAAGGAGAAAATACCGATTGGACGCGCCTGTACAACCGTATGACCATTCAGGAAGCCAGACTACTTGTTATTTGAACTCATGATGTGAAACATCAATGGCGTTATTTCTCAGCGGCATCCTTCTGTCCCGACTTGACCCGGTCTATACACGCTAGACAGCCTAGACCATTATGAGCGCCATACAGTAGAGATAAGTCTTGCTCGAGATGGTGCGAGATTCTTGTAATATCAGTGATTTCACGGGCCAGGAACAAAGACCGCGGTAGTTTGACTGTTCCACCCTCGTACTACTATGGAGGGTCAAAGTCCAAGGGACTATCTATCTAGATTGGAGGTTGGCAATTCAGAAACAGGCGCAGTGTGTATGCACCGTGTAGCTTACGGGTTTCAGTAATCCATCCTGGGTTTCGTCTTCAAACTTCATGATGAGCTCACTGAAGTTGGGGATCCAGAATACGAACTCGTCGGAATCCTTCAAGTTGTAGCATTTAGGCGGGCGAGACTCGAGAACATACGTATGCTCACTTCTGCTCCCTGACGAGTACCTCTGAACACCAGTTTGAATTGATTGATTGGTTTTCAGTATCTCGCTCGCCAGCAGCGTCGACAACGTTGGCAGGAATGACGGAGGTAGTACTTGGGAACAACTTTTGCATGATGATGATGATGATGATGAGGATGATGATGATGGCGAAATTTATCTCATTTCGACCTTTCGGCCGGCAAGACCTGTCGAGGAGCTACTGTTAAGCCTCTTCGCAGTTATCTGAGGCGCAGTATTTGGGACTGCACATATCGTAGGAGCATTTGTTAACGTTGGCTAAGTTCAGGCTCCTTGGGCGTCGCTATCGATATCATAGGCCAGTCGCATGGTCCATGGAAGTACAGATTGTGAACGCACGGTAATTCCCGGCGGAGCCTTGAGCTCACCGACCTCCACAACTTGTTCGCCATGTATTGTGCAAGTCGCCGTCCACCCAGCGACGGCTGGATGAGCCTCATGAGTCATACAGGCTTTATTTACGCCTGCGCTAATAAGACGAGTGGATTCGACGCGACGCACGCTCTGCTCACCTTACAGGCTATACTTGAAGCTCTATGAGACTTTGACAGACAGTCAATCATCTATGCGAGAAGGTGACACTAGCCGTCTATGCATGATGGTTAAAGTTCCTACATGTTGCATCTTTGCTGTAGTACTTAGAACTTTCGGAGAGATCCTTCTTTTGGATATGTTGTCGGAGTCCCCCGCGAGACATACCCTACCAGCACGGGATTTAGAACTTTAGCAACTTGCGTCACGGTTCTCTCAAACTCAGTCTCGAGCCCTTGTACATGATAGCAAGTTACCCCTTCCAAAGATCGATCAATACCATCTACGTATAGATCATTTTCTGTATCCTCGAAATTTTCACTTGCCAAGTGAACCGTCTGCCAGGTGCATAATGCTATCCAGAAGAAGCTGGGCCACTCTACTGCGGCGACGGCGGCTTCTTAGCACAGGAAGCTCGTCAACATCGCTGTACACCAGTACACCTGATACATCTACAAGACCGCTACCCTCGCGTCCTTCTCGGGAAGCACGTATTCGGGCCCTACACACGGCGACTTCAAACTTAAACTCAGTTCCAGATTCCTATGATGGTTTGTAGTGTGCTATCAAGTTGTATGTTTCAGCTAACCTTCTTTGTAGTATGTATTATTGGTGGAGGACATGCGGGCTGCGAAGCGGCGACAGGTGCTGCCCGTACAGGCGCGCGAACAGTACTGCTAACCCAGCGGATTGATACTGTGGGCGAGCTCTCATGCAATCCTTCTATTGGTGGTGTTGGAAAGGGTACACTAGTGAGGGAAGTCGATGCTCTGGATGGCCTTATGGGAAGGATCGCAGGTACGTTACTTACGGATGGGCGTAACTGTAAATACCTGAGACTTGTCACACAGATAAAGCTGGGATACAGTTCCGCATGCTCAATGCTTCGAAGGGTGCAGCTGTTTGGGTGAGTGGTGGCGGATGATGCTTATCTTGTCTGACTACATCTGAGAAACAGGGACCTAGAGCGCAGGTAGACCGTAAGATCTACAAGCGTCAAATGCAAGACATCATTTTTAGTTACACAAACCTGGATGTACGTGCTACAAGCGTGTTTGACCTCGTATTTGACAACAGTCCCTGCGCATCCACGTCCTCGTCGACGTGGGGGACCGTGACGGGCGTCCGCCTAGGTGCGTGTGTTATGCCCGCACATAATAAAAGTCCTCACCGGTCTATTTTTCCAGAGACAGGAGATGTAATCAAGTGTTCCAAAGTTGTTATCTGCACTGGGACCTTTCTTGGCGGTGAAATTCACATTGGTACGTTGTGGCTTTAGTCACATTATGTTGCATGACTTATGCTTTCATCTATATACCTCCACAATCAATTCCATGGTAGGGATGCGTCGTATACCTGCAGGACGTATCGGAGAGGCTCCCTCGACAGGTCTTTCTGCATCCCTCAATGCAGCAGGGTTCAAACTTGGACGCCTGCAAACTGGCACGCCTGCAAGGCTAGACAAGCATAGCATCGACTTCAGCCGGATGGAACGGCAAGATGGAGATGAAAAACCTCAGCCGTTTTCATTTGTTCATCGGGAAGTAGATCATGCTGTAAGTTTTCGTGAACTAGATGAACTAGATGTAAGGAACGAGTTTGCTATAGAACAGCCAAATTCCGTGTTTTCAAACTCACACCACACTGGAAACGCATCACCTCATCAAAGAGAGTATGCATCTCAGCGTACATATCCAGGAGTCCAAGAAAGGTTTCTAGCTCCTAGCTATTCTCTACTGTTGTGCTACCATGATATCACAGGTCCGCGATACTGCCCCTCACTAGAAGCCAAAATCACCCGCTTTGGACACAAGGGCAGTCATACCATCTGGCTTGAGCCAGAAGGGTATGATTCAGGTGTGCTTTAGTGTCGAATGCAAACTGCACATCCTAATCTTCTGTGTAGACCTGATATATCCCAACGGGTTGTCATGCTCGATGCCTGAGGAGCTTCAAGAACCAATGATGAGAACGATACCGGGTCTTGAACAAGTCAAGATGCTGCGGCCGGCATATGGTGTTGAATATGATCATATCGATCCTCGCGAGCTGACCTGTAAGTTGCACAAGAATGTGACCTCATGTCCAACTCATGATCTCCTAAGCGACATTAGAAACAAAACGCATCAAGGTAACTCTCGCGTCTATACCTTGTTATTGTCGCCTCAGAGGCAACCTATAGGGTCTTTACCTCGCTGGCCAGATAAACGGCACAACAGGTTACGAAGAAGCCGCTGCGCAAGGTTGTCTTGCAGGAATTAATGCAGGTCTTTCAGCCCGAGGCCGTCCCCCAATGTTGCTCACCCGAGCGGATGGATTCCTGGGAGTGATGGTAGATGATCTAATAGGAAAGGGAGCGGAGGAACCATGTACGAGTGACCTCTGATTTATCCACTTCTGATCCGAGGCTAATTTTGGTCATTTATGGAGACCGGATGTTCACTTCTCGTTCGGAATACCGGATGACACTGAGGAGCGACAACGCTGACACGCGGCTAACTGAGATTGGTACACCCGCACCTATTCTGATGTTTTTGCGATCTAATGGTTTGTTGATATAGGGCATTCTGCTGGAATTATCTCTCCTGACAGATGGGTAACCTTTTTGAGTGACCGAGACGCTATACAGCGAGGCACTAAGCTTCTCACAAACGTTGTGCTCAGCCCGCAGGTGAGGGCCGTCTCGAGCTTGTCTGAATCATTTCATCTTTCTTAACTCAGGGTTGGAGGAGATACGGATTTGATATTCGACGAGATGGCATCATGAGGAGGTTCGTGGTTGCGTCTCTATGATATAACTCCAGCTAGAATTCTGCCATAGTGCGTACGACATGCTGAAGATTCCAGGTATGACCACCGCCGATCTCGTACGTTCCGGAGCTGTTCCAGGTCTCGATTTTGTGGAACCTCATATTAGAGCACGGATCGACATCGAAGGTGAACACTCTTACCGTTCTTTATTTCAACATGCTAATAGACTTTGAAATAGCATCCTACGCTCCTCACCTCCCACGACAGCTGGCAGACCTTGCATTATTCCATGCCGATGAGTCGCTGCAACTGGATCCTGATATGGACTACTCCAAAGTGCAAGGATTGAGCGGGGAGGTGAGGGAGCGCTTACAGAGGATCAGGCCCACGACTTTAGTGAGCTCTTTATTTTGACGATGTAGTGCGATACTTGATTGACCGCGCGGCAGGGTGCCGCCAAACGCATGGAAGGCATGACTCCGACTTCTGCAATCTACCTGCTGAAGCATGCCAGGAGAACATGGGGAGCAACTGACGCACTAGAACCTATCAGTGAAGAGCAAGTTGAAGCGGTACATTCAGCTGATCAACGGCCTCTTGTGAAGGCTGCGACTGTATGACTGTCTTCACGGAGCATCGCTATTCACTGTCAACAACGACATCTAATCACCACTCATCATCTTCGTCTTCTGTTTGCACAGGATGTCTTATATCATATATGTCTGAAAAGTACCGCATATGATAAGTTCCATTGTAAAGAAGGATTTTCATGACGACTATCTTCATCAATCTATGGTCTTATTCCCTGGCCCCACTAATTAGACAACAAAAACAGATAATACCCATATAACCGGTTCGCGCTCCAGACCATGCTGCTCACAGCTCGACTATCAGTCTCTCCGGAGAATCTGAGTGCATGCTGTGCATTTGGAAAGCTCTGCCACTGTCGCAAGCAAAAAATCGAACCACGGACACAGATCTATATTGTGATTCTCCGATAGACCGACATGGCGTAGACGCACTCGAGCTCTATTATCCCTCCGCCGCAGAATGTAGTAGCTCGTCCATGAGGTACGATCAGCCCCGATTAAGTAGCTGCTTCAGGTTATCTTGAGGTCCGCTGACCATGGCGTCGCCTCAGCTAAGGTCGCCTTCAAGTTCTCGATCTTGGCGGCCAGCATCTCAATGGCATCCAAATTCATCGGTAAGTTCTAGGGATCTTTTCCACGCCAACGACCTGGTAGAGGGTCTGCGCGAACTTTTCTGTATCTCCAATCTTGTACACTATGCCCTCGGACTTTGCACTGTTGACGATACGGCGTCGCAGCTCGTCAAAAACTGTCCATTATTCCTCCGTCATCAAGGAAACATGATTCATTACAGAGTGCTACAGAGCGCTCTGTAGCACTCTGTAGCACAATCCAAACTGCCGATGGTCACGTAAGTCGTAGAATAATCTAATGCGACTAAACATTCTTCCGTCCGGACTTGGTCAAGATCACTTCAGATCCTACCAGCCGGGGCCTGGATCTAGTAGTACGTACCGCTGCGGCTGACGTCCCCAAACTCTAGTGCAACTCTTTGCGGCATTCATCGCGCATCAACAGAATAACACCATACCGTATGGGCCCGGGGTTGAAAGCCTGCTGCAAATGGGCTGGGCTCGATCAAGAGAAAGGGATTTTTGCGGGAACTGTTTGGTCGAATGCACCATCAGGGACTCTTTTAACTGACAGCGGAATCTGCGGAGATCTTGCAGACGTCAGTTCATACGCTGCAGAACCCCTTCTTGCAGCATGTCTGAGTCCTCAAGAGCTGCTGAATACCCATGCGCAGTATCTCTGCAACGACTGCTTCCGGACCAACTGAACCACTGCGTTTCCATCGTGGTCTCGTGCGTCACACATCCTTGGCGCCAGGCTAATGTGGTGGGATCCGGTTCATGCGTAATGAAATAAGATTGCAAATCAACAATTGATGCAACATCACAAAGTTTCGCCAAATGACTCACTGCTCCATCTAGTAGATGAACATAGGGTAATGAATGCATAGTATACAATATGAGGAATCACTATGGCTTGTGATAATCTGAGTAACAAAGAAAGCAAGCAAAGCATTGACAATGCAAATTATGTTGGTACACTTGAAGGGTCCTCTGGAGAGTATGAGAAGCTCATGATTAGACTATTCCTCATTCTAGAGCACGTTTCCAACAATGGCGTAACAATCTACACAAAGAGTCCCATCGCTGCGATTAGAAAAGCCCTCAATCGTTGTTCAACGTAGCATAAGTCATCGAAAGCTTACTTTTGAACACTCTCCACGCAGCACGTTCTGCAGATAGGTCGACCACATCCAGGAACAAGGAAAGCTCCATCGTCTAGCCCGAAAAACGTGCCTCGAGATTTCGAAGGATGGTCTACATCAACGTCATCCTTTTCTGAAGGCTTCTTACGCTTGCCAGAAGATGGGGAGAGGAGTATATTACAGTTCATAGTGGAGATGTTTAGGCTTAATGCGGCTCGTTTAGGAGATCCTGAAGGTGACGGTGATGGCGACCCTGACAGAGAGGGACAGCGAGTTAATGCCGGTGTTGGCGGGAACGAGGATTGTCGTAACATCGAGGAGCATGTGCGAGAACAGACAGCACATACAGCTGATCCACACCTGAAAATTTATCAGATTTGAGAGGCGAATAATTTGAGGAAAGGTGTCCACCCACCTTGCACAAGTTACGCCTGCACCTGCACCGGACCTCATCGATGCAGATAACACACGATGGCATGAAGAGCATGACAAAGTCGAGGTTTTATGTGCGTTTAATGTTACAGATTGTTCTGCCTTCGAGGGACATAAGCCTGTGTCGTGGCGCGTGGACAATTGAATATGGCTGAGTTTTCTTTTCTTGAATGCATGTTTCCTGCTCGAAGGTACGGAAGATGTGAGAGACAATTGTGGGGTTGGCGCACGCATTAATGCTGTCGAGGCTCTCGAGCGGCACTAGACTCGATGTAGTGTCGGTCAAAGGGCAAACCTGACCGCGGCGTTGTCCAATTTAAAGTAGTTTGAAAGCTTTGATTTTTGAAACACGTGACAATGACGCGTTCTTAGCCTATAATACAGTTCGTCACATGATTCACATCCTGACTTCACTCCGTAGATGGCCAAATATACTATTCATTCATTCACTCCCTAGTGGAGCATCAATACCATTCTAATTTCTAAAGCCCTTTACCAGCTCCTGGGCTCTGCGACGGCGTCGTCGAGTCCTCATTTGTGGCAGAGCCGCAAGTACGAGTCTGAGCTGAGGTTTATAGTGACTTTGTGGTGTTTCGTTGAACGAGGGCATAGCCAGCAGACGTGATAATTAAGAGCATACGCAACTTGTGCCCTCAGATTCGCTGATACCATGCCCGTTCTGTTCTTCATTTACTAGGGTTGTTCTACGATGAGGTCGTGCTTGGGTGTTTTTTCTGGCCGTTACCGAACGCGGTGGAAATATCTACGATGCAAAAGTGGCCGACGTGTAATAGAAAGACACAGTGTTGAAATCAATCTTACAGATGTCTGAGAGGTTATTGCGGTGGCATATAGAATTACAGTGCGAAGGTGCCACTCGGATGTTCCTTCTGCGCGGAGTGAGTCGAAAAATGCTTCCAAGTCTCAACTGGCTAGATCGAACGGGACTTCGGCTCAAACTACATTTGCTTCCGCACATGGCGTGTATACAGGAGTCTTCAAGATCTGTATGAACACCATATATGAAACACTAGGAGCTGAAAAGGGCCGCAAGACAAGAATCAGATTTCCTCATATAATTGGTCACTCGCCAGGAACATCTAAAACGAGAGGCCTCAAGGTGAATTGGTGAAGTGGGATAACCTTGAGCAACTTCTG
>MU179306.1:92280-184044 GCA_016767475.1 Suillus weaverae
ACAGCGATGAACATCTGCATCACGATGACTGGAGAAAACGATGCGCGTCAACGAAGGAAGGCAATACGCATGAGCACTTTGGGTGACCTACAATTTGCAAATATAAGCCACGAGCATAAGAAAACGGTCACGATCACTGCCTGCCCCAAGGAAATTTCTGCATCAGCTGCCGCGTACAAGACGTTCGTCCAATTTTCGGAGGAAAAGATCTGGTACACGGCGAGGAACGAATTCCACAACTGTCCGAAATTCAACTCGGTCGAGCCCTGCATATCACCGCGAATGAGCTCCACGCAGACCAACGCGGCAAGGAAGTTGACGAGCAGCAAGAAAAGCGTCATGTTAGCTAGACCGTACAGGTTCCCAAAGACCCTGAGCTAAGGTGGTTTAGTTGTTTGTTGTTTGTTGAGATGCCGACTGGACCCACCATGAGCGGTTTCATTCTCGGGAATTCTAGAATCACCCTGTAGAACCTCCCTAGTTGGAATATCGTCAACCAGGGGTATAGCTGCGAGTTGTGAATGGCCGGGATCTGGATGACGCTTGATCCCACAGCCAGCACAAGATCTAGCCAGTTATTCCCATGCTGGAAAAACCTTCGCCAGGATGGGAGCTCTGCTATGATGCGCATGATGATCTCGATGTCGAAGGCCACTGTAAGCGCTAGCTCCGACTTGTCGAGTATTTGTTGATGCATGTCACTCATGTCAGCACTGGCGGTGGCTTGTACGACGAGCGACGCGAAAGCAAGAAATACCCAGCACCAGCGCGTATGGGTGTAGAATTCCTTGAGCGAGTTGTTCTGATGAACGCGTTTCCCGTCCACCCAACCCTCTTCTCGCTCTTCCACGGCAAGTCCTAGTCTGTGAAATTGGGACGACGTTAGTATCAGCATATGTAAAAGTCAAGAAACGCACGGTGCGGCACCAAAGGCACTCTTCTGCGTATCCGCACGTATGGCATGGAACGTGTTCGTGATCACAGCGACGAATAGATTGATAAGCCAGATGTTCAATACGAGGATGCAGACGATGAAAAAGAAGCAGGAGACGAAGAACTCCGCGTCAATGATCGAATACATGATGGGGGACCACTGAGAGAAAATTAGAACGATGAAAATATGGATAAAGAATACGTACACCATTGGCCGAGGTCACGACGACAACTTGAAGTGCAGCGTAGTAAATATTATCGAAGCTCTGGACGCCACCATATGGATTGTCTCCTTCCTGACCCGAATCTATAAGATCGTATTCTTCGAGAAAACTCCAAGCGACAAACCTGACAAACCTGCCCCAAAGGGCAGATATAACCCTTGACCACGGGACCTGGCGTACCGTCCAACTGTAGATAAGCAGAAACATTTAAGGTGGCTGGGTCAATGTAGCCACCGCAAAATCGGGTCATTTGCATTTGACTTTCTCCCAGTGTAGGCTGAAGATAGCAATTCCGCCGAAAAGAACCTTTGAATGATTGGACTCCAATTATCCTTCGAGAATGATCCACGTTCGATCAGCATTCAGAAAGAAACCAGATAGACTCACGAGAATAATGCCGCAGCAAAGATAACAAAGTATGCCACGTTAGTGAGCAGCGGCCGAGCGATTTTCAGTGAGTGCATAATTGTCTGTACAATAGTTTAAGCGCTCATAGGTAATATTGTGTGAAATCTCACAGTAGTTCCAGACGTGATAGCGAGAAGTCTTGCGATTCGCAGCACACTCATCGCTCTGAATGCAGCAACATGATGAGACCCACGCTCCACGCCTGCCATCGCAAGTGCAAAGCTCAACCAGAAGCTGAGAATAGCAATGAAGTCTATTCTTCCCCAGCTTTGGCGCAAGTATGGCATGTTACGATACACCTTGTCGCGTGCGTTATCGATGTTTAGTCGGAATGGCAACGAGATCACGTCTGGAGGCGTTTGGTCTGACCGAAGGGCACTGGAGAAGAAAGTTGGCTGCGAAGGATTTTGGAGGTGGGTGCGTGAAGAAGGCTCATCTCCAGTGGCCTTTTCTTTACCCGAAGCGCCGTGAGGTAAATTGTTTGGACCAGGTACTACGTCAGGCATTGAACGTGAAGGGGTAGCCGCGGAGAGTTTGAAAGGCCGCGATATACGATCATAGAAGGGCCTCAAGGAGAGGCCGCGTGACAAAGAACCGGACGCGGAAGAACCTACCCTCAAAGTCGTCGTGGAGGTTATTGGTGATGCGGAGGATACGAAGAAAGCTGATATTGGAACTTCAGGATCTAGCAGAAATCCAGAAACGCATATTCGCGCAACTGCTTCAAACCTAACACGAGGAATCAGGCTGAGGTAATAGTGACCAGTATGAAACCTACGTGAATAGGATGAACAACCCAAAAAGAACATAATCCTCCCAAGCAAAAAAGAAACCCTTCTGTGGGGTCGGCATGGACTGATCCGAGGGAAGAAGAACCGAGTGAGATGCTTGAGATATCAATACACAGGTATTAAGAATTATTGAACAAAGTATCAGAGGTTCGGTCCATCTGAAGGAAAAATAAATATTGTCGGACGGGAGTAAACTAGAAGAGGCTTACGGGTGAGAAAGGAAGCGATAAAGACGAAGACGGAATGTGCTTGAAGACTCTAAGAAACCGAGAGTGCGCCCTCGTAAGGGAGTCAGCTTTCTGGTCAGGAAAACTTGTTCTTCGTTCCATTGTTCTTCGAAAAGTTCCTTAACCTCTTGTGCGGGAGAGTACTTGCCATCGTCGAAATCCTCGTCCGGTATCCTGATGGAGTTATCCAAGCCATGACCTGCAAAATTAACGACGCGGAGAGATGCGCGTCGAAGGTGCTCTGACATTACCCTGAACGCTGAGCCTGTTCGCTTGAGAGGGGAAGGTGAGGAACTGTAGCGCAGCGTCCTCCGCCTGGTGGGGCCTGCAGCACTTCCCGTGCGCTCGGAGTCGATGGACAAATCATTAGCGTTAGCCCAATTCCCACCCGTAGATCTCCATCGAGAGTTGGTGCCAGTGAGATGGACCTCGTCTCCGTCCTTGGATGAGTCAAGGTCGGACTCTGGAGTTAATAAAGCGGAGGATGGATCAGCTTGCGCAGCAGTGTATGGCAAATCATTGTAAATAGAGTTCCCATTGTACGCCAATGTGTTTGCAAAGAATGCGTTGTCAGGAGAATAGTCGAGGTTCTCATCCGGAGTGAATGGCCGAGGCAAAGTTCTTGTGAAGCTTGAAGAGCCCGCCTCCATAGTTAATGAAGGATTCGGGCATAAGATCTCCTGCCCTATGTCTAACTTTGCCCGGCTTGTCCGTCTACGAGGGACAGAACGGCCACCATCCGCTGAAGGATGAAGTGTCGGAGACGTGGGAGCTGAAGTGCCAGTGGCAAGACCGGTGATGGTGACAGTTAAGTCGATAGCGGAAGAACTAGAACTTTGTGTTGAATGACTGAGAGATGAGTGATGTTGACTGTCCAGGTGCTGGCCACCCATGATGAGATTTATCGCGTTCCGTAGCGTCAAACAGTGAAAGTAACAATCATGCGAAACATATTCTCGATTTGGATACCGGATCAAGATCTGATCGTCACTGTCAATGTTGGGTTCTCTGTTCTTCAGTCTGACCATCTACTTGTAATGCAAGACGGTGAAGAGGATCTTTGTCTCGGTGATGTTTTCACGGTTTGTGCTAATAGATGGGCTACCATCCAAAACATTTATTTATTTGTTCATCCGCAGGAACCTCCGCGTCCGCCAACACCTCCACCGACCTTTGCAACATACACTCGAAACACATTTTCTGATCTGAAAATACGACTGGTAGGATCACATCCGCTATGGGCTCATCACCTGTACTGCTATTCAGACTCTGCGCCCACTGAACGCTACTAATTTCTTCCGTTCAATTCAGGTGGAACGCAGCATTAGCATTTGCATCATATATAGATTCAAATCCAGAGATAGCACGTAATCGCTACGTCCTCGAACTCGGAGCTGGCGGAGGCCTCCCGGGACTCGTCGCAGCACAAAATGGCGCTAAAAAAGTTGAACATGCACGCCAGCTCCATCGCCTTGCCTCACTCATCGAACAGGTTGTACTGACAGATTACCCGGAAGCGATCCTTATCGATAACTTAGAATTCAATGCGAGACAAAATCTCTCTCTCGATGAGCAGGATCATGTTGAAACCCAGGTATTCTTGCAGGAGCACTCGTGGCTTACCTGATTGCTTATTTTTTCAGGGATATATCTGGGGCCATCCCGTAGACAACATAATGCGGGCACTCCCAAAAGATGCCTCAACTGGATTTCACTTGATCATATTATCAGACCTAATCTTTAACCACTCGCAGGTAAGATCGCTGTGCACCATTCAATCATCGGTGTCTCAATGCACGTAGCATGACGCATTATTGAAATCCTGCGATATGTGCTTAATTTCTCGCTCCGCAAGTGATGACGCTTCAATTACACCATGCGTACTGGTTTTCTACTCCCATCATCGACCACATTTGGCAGACCGGGATCTTGAATTTTTCCGCAAAGCTCAGGGTGCAGGTTGGGTTTGCGAGGAGATAGTGTCGCGCAAATATCCGGTTTGCTTGATCCACACATTGATGAATTCTTCTCTGATGGCTTGATGCTGCGCAGCCCATGTTTCCGGAAGATCCAGGCGAAGAGGAAGTTCGTGCTACAGTGCATGGTTGGAGGATGACCAGGAGGGATGCCAGCGATTTTCCTCACTAAATTCTGATCTGGCAAACCGATAAAGCCAGCTCCAGTAAGTAATTTCCGGTGACTCAAACAAATAGATTACAAGTGATAGGCACGAAACTCGACAGACATTTCTAAATGTTACTCGTACAACTCAGATTACAGTCCAGGTGGCCCTTCATCTTCATTCCACCACCACGTGCATGTGTTGAATCATCCTATTCTTCGATTCTTGCCGACTGGAGGATTATCAACGGGCTGGCTCGTGGCTGCGTATGTAGTCGGCTACGGGGCACTTGGCTGGTTCGTGGCACCATATTCAGGCGGCTGCGGAGCACTTTGTTGGGGCGCCGGAGCCTGTGTTCCCGCGCCAGTGTCTACATGGGCAAGTTACACATGTGACATACACAAGATTCTCAGATACTCACACCGATAGCTACCCCGAGCACGTCGTCCCTGACCATTGGTACGCCTGAATACGAGCCAGAGCGCATGCTACAAATGCATTCGAAAGAAGTCAGTTACAACAATCACACAGACAAGCACAATTCCGCACGATGAGTCCAGGAAGGTATCCGAGCCTGGTAGTAATTGTGCATGAGTAAAATGCAGAGTTTTCAACGCCGGGAAGAAGTAATTACAAAGTCAACAAGATGTTCATGAAGAGATCACAGCCGCAGCCTGAGATGAAAGCTGCTGCGGCAGGGGGAAAGATGACAGCGACCTGTTCATTCCTTGTGTAAGCATGTCAAGGAGACTTGCTTGCACAAGGCCAACGTACGAGAATAAGTACGCAATCAGCAGTGCCGTTTGATTCCATGGTATTGCGGTCTGGGTGAGGTGGGGATTTGTGCGACGCCGTGTGTGTTGGGCGTGTGTTTTGAGTCACATCGGCGCAAGGAGGCGAATTGGGCTGAATCCGAAGCACACTGACGTCATTAGGATAACTATTGTTATGTAAGCTATGAGGAACGTTCGAACCCTTGACGCTGGTCCTCAAGATCCACAATTCCGCGGGCGAAAGCATGAGCACCATGTCAGACGTGTAAAATTTGGTATCGGGTAATTTCACAGAAAGTAAGGAAGAGAAGTAATAATTACAACATGAGAAATCCGAGACACGCAGAGAAAAACGAAAATTCACAATCCAAGTCATCATCCAGCGATAAATCGACATTATACCGTCTACCCATCCACCTCTCTTCTCAGATAGAGAAAAACGGTTGCTCTGCATTCTGACCCTGCTGCTGCTGTTGCAATTGGAAGGGGTTGTTTTTGGTCCCAAATCCTGTCTTCTGTGCTGCCAGCTGACCCGCTTGCGTATGCCCATAGCGCAGCGTGCCGACATTTCCGAATGTATCTTGACCATCGTCACGGTTGGCAAACAGATTGGCAAGATGTGAGTGCTCTTGGTCTGCCCGACTGGGACCACCACGACCTGCAGCTGCGCCAGTGGATATGCTGACGCCTGGAGACGGAGACGATACTTGTGAGGGTACAGGTGAAGAGTTGTAAGAAGGTGCATTCGAGTTGGAGTAGGTTCCCTGAAGATTAAACGACGGTCCAGAGATGCCATTGGCTGGTGTCCCTGATGATACTGGCATAGGCGAAGGAGCAGGAGCGAAGGGATTATTAGAACTGAAGGAATAAATATTTGAGGTCACTGCGATGAGCGATCCATATAAAGCGATGACATACCCGAATCCAGTCGGTTGCGCAAATAAGGCTTGCTGCTGCTGCTGCTGCTGTTGTTGTTGTTGTTGAGCTTGGAGCTGTTGTTGTCGGAACCACTCCTCTTGCGCCGCTTGTTGGGCTTGTTGTTGGGCTTGTGCTTGCTGTTGAGCTTGTGCTTGCGCTTGCGCTTCTTGCTGTTGACGAAGCCATTCTTGTTGTTGCCTCAAATACTCTGCCTATTAATGGAACGTTAAATCAATCCACAATAAGGCCAGGTGTCACTGTACCTGCATAGCTTCCTGTTGTGCTTGCTGTTGGTATGGATTAAATGATGTAAACTGTGGCTGCATCGTATATTGAGGCTGAACAGTGTACTGCGGTTGCATCTGGGGCTGAGGTTGCAAGCCTGTTGCATATGGAGTAGGGTCAATAAAGGGAAATGGATTGTTGCTGTTGGAACCGTTTCGTAAGGATCTGGAATGGACAAGGCCATCAGTTGAAATCAAGCATACGTATGAACTAACGTACATTTGCGCTTGGTCATCGAATAACGCATCAGCATTTGAGTCTTCAACGGCCTTATGTCTTTTCGCCTCCTCTTCTTCACTTAATCGTATTGCTGTGGCAATGTCTTGCTCTTCAGCTTTCCGGCCCTGTTCCTCCGCAAGAGTCTTTTTCGATGCTTCGATCGCCTTACGGAGCTCATCTTCATCGCGATCGGCGCCACGATTGGCCTTCCGTGGGGGCGTTCCAGGAGGAGGTGCAAAGCTCCTCCTCACACCATCTTCGTCGTCTTCTCCATCACCATTGCTCTGCCCTCTGATCATTCGGTCGCGCATGCTTGCCCGAGTCCGGCGCTCTTCCTGTAGACGTGCTGGATCACTAAGAAGGTTGGAGATATCCTTGGCCTTCTGCCGGACATTGGCCCCACAATCTTTCGCATCTTCATCTACATATTGGAATTCCTTGAGCGTTTTGATGATGTATAAATTGTCACGGAAATATAGGACGACATTTTCGGAACCAGCGTGTAGGAGGTAGTCTAGCACGGTGAGTGACTGGGAGGGAGTTTGAATTCGGGTCCTCCATCGGAAGCAAGGCAGCTAACCTTGAATACATGTCGCCAATTTTTGCCCTTATCATTCAACCTTTTATCAAGCATTTCCATGATCTCGACGAAGTCATTCCTGTGAACAATGGCGCATCAGCGCTGCTGGCAAACGACGGCCACCAGGCAAGCTGCCTAACGATCACGCACTGATTGTATGACAGCTGAGCGATCTCATTCATCTGAGTTCCTGATGGCCCCCATGGATCATTAGATGTTGCATCCCGGACTTTTGCCTGCGTGTCTGAGTAACCCTTGGTGTAATTTTTGGCGACACGGAGGGCACCCTTGCCAAAGTGCTGGAGCGACATTACACTCGTATCGTGATTTGCAGAATAGAAGTTCTACAGATTATTAGGCTTTGCTTTAGTTGAATAGAGAAGTGAGCGCGGAGCGGATGTGGTCGGTGAGATCCTGCTGTGAACGGAATTGAAGGACATGACAACTGCGGAAGTCGCCGACCCAGATTGCGATATTTTGCAATAAGTGGGCCACAATATTACACGCCGATGGTGAAGCGGTTATCATGCTTGCCTTCCAAGCAAGCGGCAGGGGTTCGACTCCCCTTCGGCGTATTTCATTTTTGACAATTTCTCGCTTGTGTGCAAGCAAATAAGTTCCCTGTTGTGCCCCACTTACAACGCATCTTGCCTGGATCATGTCTCGTGTTCTTCTTGTCCCTGAAATTCTTTCTGAGGTCGTAAGCCACGTCAACATCACTGACACGTACTATCAAACCGAGTCAGGAAGGAGCTTGCTGGCCCTTGCACTAACATGTCGATCATTCTCTGAGCAGGCATTGGATGCTCTCTGGGAATCACTTATGGGCATCAATCCTCTCATGCAGTGTGCTGGGATCGAAGTACCAGACATACTGACGAGTTGCAACGACTCAGAAGACTGCTGCATTGTTAGTTTTTTTGCTTCTAAGAAAAAATACACATCGTATATTTACTGCGTAGATCCCAACAGAGTCCCAGCTGGTCATTATTGATCGCTACGCCCATCGCGTCCAGTTTTTGAAGATGACAACACATGACTGACAGTCGAATCTTGTCCGATCCTTTTTACAGACCCTTGCCTACTCCGCAAAGGTCCTGATGCCAAACCTACGATGTCTTAGTGGTGATTTCTTATCGTTCTCATCGAGTGTGATGCATCTTCTGCGCCTCCTACTTGGCCCACGTCTGCAGGATATATCCATTGACACCAGCAGCTCAGCTGGAGAGCGGATGTTTCTACAGAGGACTGCGTTGCACGTCGTTTTGCGGACTTTGCATTCATGCTGTCCTTACCTGGAAATTTTTCGTTGTGGCACTTATAGCAGTACATGGGATGCGCACACTGCTAGGGCAGCTTCCTATTCCATTCAAAGATTGCAGAAGCTGCGTATAGTTGCTGTGCCGGCTATCACCAAGGATGCCCTAGCGCACCTGGGTGGCCTGCCATGCCTGACTAGTCTTAGTACATATCTGCCCACCGGCAGTGATCTTGGAGATGTGTTTAGGTCATCCCTCGCCCCCTTTCCTTTCGAGAACCTTCGGAGTGTTGATTGGGAAATCGAAGACTGGGCAGATGTTGAAGTTTTCACACGTCTGTGGTCTCATAAACTCACCAAGTTGTCCCTTCGATCCAAGGTCCACTTCGATCCAGGCCTCCTGCAGATACTGTTTGAGTCGTTCCATACACGCGAGGCTTTCCAGTATCTGCAGTCCATACACTTCACACAATCATCCGGGTGTCATAATCCCACGCCAGGGGTCACGCTGCCCGGCCTCGTCGAATTCATCGAGCTGTGCCCTCGCTTGACGATACTCTGCATCGGGAGTGTTACACTTGCTGGTGTGGACGTGGACTCTGATGAGGACTTGCACATGGATAACGTCGAACCCTGCCGCTCTCGTACTCTAGAACATCTCACCCTGACGTACCCCCATGCTCAGGAACGCTATGATGATATAATGTGGAGAGAGCGTTTGGAGAATTTTTTAGGAACACTTTTCCCTTCGCCGTACCTATCCTTCGCTCCTGAGGATGAACGAGCATAGCGAATGGTATTGATTGATTCGTGCCCGCAAGCATATTGGTAGAGAGCTTTGATTTTAGCAAAAACACTCTAATTAGTGATGCATTAATGAGCGCTTACTACTTAGCATTATAACTGGATGCAACGTCGTTGTCCTGAAATTCAATGTCTCTGATATCGATACAAGTTCAACCGACAACAAGCGGGTAAATACTAATATATCGTAAAATCTCCATCTATCACAAATCTCAAAAACACAAACATATCAAACACGACTCCTCCCCCGTCTCTCATACTCAACAAGCATATCCACCGCACGATCCCGCGAGTCCTCCAACTCATCTCGATCCTCACTCTGCTCCTCAAACACACTCGACCCCAACGCCCGACGCAACTGCATCACCACCTCCTTCTGCGGTCCTCTCGCAGGCGGACTGGGCGGGGGAGACAATATGAACGAAACCTCGTTATTAGCGGTATCGCAGCACAGAATCCGAGATGGGAAGATCCGCCGGAATAACACGATGGTGCTCAACACTGTTTTGATGTTCTCGTCGTCTACGATTAGGTCGTTCACATTGAACACGCCGCTCTCCCATACTTTGGCGAAGGAGTCGGAGATGGCGCTGATGGTACCACCTAGGCTCCGGCCTGCGTTGATGGTCTCGTTCCATTTGGCTTCTTGTTCTGCGTCATGGGATTGAGAGAGCGCACCGCCGTGCGAACGGGTGACGGTTTGTACGAAAAGTTCGGATGTGTGGGAGCGCAGACGTTGGCGGAGGAGGGTCACAGCGAGGGCACCGAGTGGCGTTAGGGATGTGGTGGGAGGTGAGGATGTGAGTGTCTGAGCGGCTTCCTCGAGGGAGAGCGTTTCTAGCACCAACCGCTCGTAAGGGCGGACCAGCCCGACACGAGCACGGTTCCATAACCTCAGCGAACGATCCTTTACGTAGAATACTGGGAGTGAATGGGCGAGGAGCGCCAATGTCGCCAAATCACTTGCGTGTAGTGTTGTTTTGGCAGACGCGCCTAGCAAGGACGAAAGACGCAAATATACCTGAAGACGTAGAAGGGCTGGAACTGAAGCGGGGTGAAGAGCGACGAGTTCGGCTAGGCGAACCCATGCCCTGCGCTCAAGTTCAGAGTCGGAGCCCTCGTTTACCATACGCCCGACGAAAAGGCTTCGAACTGCTCCAAGTGCACCTGTGCTCAATCCTAGTGCGTCAATGAGAGCATCGCGTTCATCCTGGGAGCCGCTCTGAGCAAGAGCATCTGACAATGGACCTTGTTCTTGGCGGGTAGTTCTCTCAGTGGTGGTCGAATCCACGTCTGACTCTGAGTCGCTGATATCAGGGGAAGCAGGGGGAGAAAGAGGCTCCGCCCCCTCGTGAGTTGTAAGTGCTGATTGACCGTTGATCAGATAACTAAAGGGTATGAGGCGCATGATCTTGGCACGCTGAATATATCCTGGAAGAGGTAGCCATGGGACGATGATTGTGAACAGAACCAGAACAGATGCGAACAGGTGGATGGCTTGTACGGCACTGCTCCATGACCACATCGTAGCAGTAACAGCAACAGGTGTAGAGTCAGTGACGTGGGATATCACTGAACCTTGGTGCGTATGAGGGTGCGAAGCACCCGTTGAGGTGAAGGGCGAGTTGAAAAACGAGAACAGTGCAAAGACAGCAAGAAGGTACTGCTGGGGCTGTGCCTGCATAGTAACATCGCCTTGCACGGGCGCACCAACAGGGTCGATGAGCAAGACAGGTGCAGCAGCGACAATTGGGGGCGGAGCGCCAGGTTGGATCTTACGAGGTCGACCTCGCTTACGCTTCTCCGGTACTGCCCCGGGGATACCCTCGACGATGGATGTGGGCGCAGCAGCGGCAACAGGAACGATGGGCTGTTTATCCTTCTTGGCCGTAGGTGCCTTTGTTAACTTGGGCTTCTTGCGGACGCGCTCAGAGTCATCACCCTCGTCTTCGCCATCGCCATCTTCATCATCACTTGCTTCGTAGGCCTCAGCATCGTTGTCGATTTCATCACGCTCTGGACCTCCGAATTTCTTGGCCCATTCATGATCCCATTCAGCAAGGAGAGGCTGAGCACCAGGAATTCCAAGGATGAGAGTGCGCAGTCCTTCTTGCTCACGCCTCAGCCTGATCTCACGCCTTTTCAAGACGCTGTTACGACGATCAGTACAAGCACGATCAGGGGACAAATTTATCTCACCGGATATACTCGACTGCCTTCCCAAGTACATTGGCCTTGCTTCCTTTTCTTGCGACTTTGACACCGTCAATGTACCCACGTTCATCTACGACATCACCTTCTTGGGTAGTATTTTGGTCTAGAACGCGAAGAGCAGGGACAGAAGCCTTGAGGCTCTGGATGCGCGCGTTAAGATTTGTACGGTAACGACGCTCGATGGTTGTGTGACTAGTCTTTGGGCGACTAATGACAGCAGCGCCTGCTATCTGAGTGTTAAGTGCGGATGATCCAGAATCGGATGTGGGAGTAGTTGGACCGGGGGAAGGAGAGGATGACGCCGAAGATGAGAGGTAAGGTTGCTCCTGCTTGTGTTTTGGTGGTTTGGATGAAGGCAGTGCCGGAATAGAGGATATGAGCCGGGGTATAGGTAATTTTGCCTGCATAATCACTCCAGAGAAAGGGTCTGTGATATTCCGTGAATAAAGCAGCTTGGAAAATGAATAAAATTAGACTACGCCTACCTGTGCCCGAGCTAATCGGTACCATGACCGGAGACACGGACGCACCGGATGAGATGCTCATCCGGGGTGATTTCTCATCAGCCGAGCTGGAAGAAGCTGAGGCTGAGCTGAGGGTAGGTGATGAGAAAGTGAACGGAAAAGAAGAGAGTAAATCCTGGGGATGGACATGAAGAGAGTTCATGTCGAACATAGTCTGTGGAGATGTGCTGTGATAGTGCAATGCACTTGGGTCGACAGCCATGGACAATGCAGCATTGAGGTCAAGGTCCATGGGGAAAGAGAAGTCGAAAGAGCCGCCAAGATCAGGAAATTTTGAGTTCGGGTCGGAACTCAAGTCTAACGGCTGTTGCGGCCAGAGAGAGGAAAGCTGAGACCAGTCTGGCGGAGAAGATGCTTGGGATGAGGAGGATTCTAAATCTGATAGATTATTTAAGAGCATGGTGAGCGGGTCAGATGCATCCAGGCTGAGCTCATCGTTTGAAACGTTGTCGACGTGAAGTTCACCGTCCATATTCATTGCGCTGCTACCGGTGGGAGAGCAAAAGACTAACCACAAGGCAACGTTCGGGCTAGTTAATATTACAAGCTTATTGCAATCGTGCCACTTTCACCATCGCACCATTTCCAAACTATTTCCAAATTAGGAAGGTTATTCTCACCAACGGCAACGTCGACCGGCAATTGCCAGTGGCCGGTGCAAAACTTTGAGCTGTGTTGACAAGTCCAATTCAAGACTTATCTCATCACTATGGTAGGCGATGACGTGACATGTATATTTAAACCTGCATGCTTTGATTGCGAGACACCATGTAGCTCTGTGCATGTATATGTGAGCAGATAGTTCCAATAGTAATACAGCATGGCATGGCATTGGTTTGTCCAGACCAAATCTGATCCTCCAAATCACTTCGCAACACCAAATAAATACTGCAATGAAACTAATGATCTGCATCACAGTACTGTGGTTGATCATTTGAATCATTTTACGTACTACACATCTCCACAAGTCAACGCGTCTCTGTCAGTCAACGCATCTCCACCAGCCTGAAAAGCTATAGATGTCATGCATGTTCCCTCGTCAGACTTGGCCACGATCTTAGCATTGAATTCTCGAACACTGAGGATCAGACGCGGTCCAAGCACAAACATCTGCAACATCTGGGCAAATGTCATAATGCCATTATAGACAGAAGCTCCCGCAGAAGATGAGTACTGAAACCATGATGAGGAGTGGTCAGATGCAGATGCTATTCACAGGTTAGCGCACCGATATGTTTGGAGACAGAGCTCCAAGAGTGAGGCAGGCCACGACAGCAAAGCTAGCACATGCAGAACTTCAGTGAAACAAGATAACAACGATCAAATCACAGAACTCACACTAGAAAGTAAAACACATGACTTTTTGTTAACACCGTGAAACAGTCCCCAATGGTCGATCCGCTCGGCGATTGTCGCAGTTCGCGAAAGTGTTTTAAAACAATCCAGACCGCAAGAAAAAGGGCGAGGATCTCCCATATAGCAGTGGATATCAAACTCTCATAACCCAGATTTGCCCCGTTTGGCGCAATCTCGACAATACACACACGGTAGCCAGAGAGGACAAATTCCACTGGTATTTGTCTGTGAGTCTCATATACTCAGGGCTTTCATCAACAACTAAGGCTTACCTCCTGCAGCACCGATGTTTGCCATTGCCGTGATAACTCCGGATGTGATCGTGGAAGCCAGCAAAACCACAACAAGAAAGATGAGCATCTTTTTGGATCGTTGATACATGGCATGTAACCGCGTCATCATAATGACTTGCATGATATTTCAGTCGAGTCAGTATCAGAAAGGTACCGCTAAACAGCTCACCGCCCAGCATGGCATTGACGACGACAGAGATCCATGCCTCTGCGAACCAAAAACTAGTGCCTGAAAACCCAGTTATTTCAAGTTGGTGGAACAAGCACTTCAAATGAACCCACAGCTGTTGAAGTTATTATCTTGAAGAAACAAGACGGCTGAGAATACCACTCACGCCTATGGAGAAGTGCAGTTAGTAAATGACAGGCATCGGTGCAGAATACCCACTTCATCTGACATCGGGAATGGAAGAGTCGCTGCATGGCGTCAGTTAGCAGAAGAAACGAATATATTTTAGGACACATACACAGTGGGTAGATTCTGGTTGTGAGATATAGCTCATTAGCATAGTGCAGCGTCATTAAGTCTGTCTCGCAAACCTACACAGAATATAGTATTCCCACGTAGCGCACCTAGATATGTTTAAGCCTGCACAACTTGTCGAGTACGCAACATGAGCTACTTACACCAACATATAGCAGAGTCATGAGAGACCAGCGTTGCCTCTGCCCCGAGTCAACTGCATTATTATGTTTGCTTCTGATGTAGACTTTGCTCACCCAAATCAGCTCGAACTGTGAAACCATTCTTAGCGACAAAGCTGTGCAGGTCATGACATCAACTTACCTCTTGTCCGAATGTTAATGCTTGGATACTATATAGATATCAATGATTCTCTCGGCAAGTATTATCTCACTCACCCCAATCGTATACCACCGCAGTAGAGGATATGACTGCGAAACAACAGTGAATGATAGTGAGACGTCAACATCGTCATTCCACTTGCTCTCTACGAACCTATAAAATAACTGAGAAGTTGAGCACTACTGATAAGCGGCCACAAAGCGGGATCACTTGAAATTATGGTCATCTTGGGATGGGGACTATGGAGTTCGTGCAGACATACCATCGTCCAGTGCTTTTATAGTGATCAATTTGGACATCTGATTCCCGAATCAGAACCTTGATTGATCGCGGGCTTCACAGCATGCCAAGTATTATGAAATTAAGTAATTTGAACAGCCCTCGTAACGAGGTTCAAAGCAAATCGCATTTTTGGATCTGCAATCCCCAACATACTTGAGCACCGAAAAAAACTGTTCGTGATGGACCTTGGTTCTCGAGTGGTTCTGCATCAGTTCTGTCAGTGATCATGAAGTCATCATTCTAAACTTCGCGATGTCTCAAAGCTGAGCGCCAAGCATTGACAGAGAATGGGCTATCGTAAACGAGAGTGACAGACTGGGAGGCACACCTGAGTCAATCTGACTTCAGGGGGCATAGCCTAACAGGGCGTGATCATCTGGGACTATTGATGATCTTCCCCATGCTATATCATCCGATCATAACACGGTGACATACCAGGAGGGTCATTGGGTGGGCCGTTTGATCCTGGCAAATACAGCTGAAGGGCTATGCTTGTGAGGGAATTATCCAGTCAAGAAAACACCTTCTCCACTCAAGGGTATGCGCAGAGGATTGTACACATCTCATTCGCAGTGGGTGGTGAAGGAACAGATGCATGGGTGGATGGGCGTCAGCAGTCCTAGTTGTAGGACCGCCTCAGTCGAATCTGGTGTGGCCGTCGCTCTGAGTCCGCTAAAGGCTGGTTCAAAGGTGTTCCAGATAAGATAGCGCAGAGATGAAAATGAATTACATCCTCAGCGTCTGACCAATGAAAAGTAGAGATCAAAGGTGTGGCATCATGAGCACTGCCCTGACAAATGACAGGCTCCACCGGTATCGCAGAGAAGCGCCTGTACTAGTACTGAACCGTCATGTTTCACTATTATTGTGCACCCCATTGGAAACGGTCTGAATGGTGCAATTGTAAGTCGCACTCGAACTTCATAAATCAAGCAGCTGTGCGATTGTAGAAAATAGACTCACTGGCGCCAGTTGGTACCCTGAGCAGGCTGTCCGTAGTCTTCAGTTCAGCGACGCTTCACACTTGAAGCTCGTCGACCTTGTTTGGACATGCGACATCTGAAGGGTGAAGCAGGCTGCAAAATGGGGAACGAGATATAAGCGTCTCCCAATTCCTGTGCCCTTGAAAGTTTGATGCGCGACTAAGTATATATGATTGCATATAACAAAAATACATATAGAAAGAGCCTCGCGCCGGGAGTTACTAGTTTATTAATATACTTATTTGGCTCTACTATATTAAGGCGGACATTGATTTCAGTATCCTTGAAGGCTGTGCTGGACAACATCGTCGAAGATGACATGATGATGGCTCCTAAAGCCGAGAATCGGACGCTGGATGGTGGCCTACCGTTCCCTCACACCATGGCATTGGTGAGACATCGTGTCTTCTGCACCTGAGTTGTGGACTCGGGTCTTTTGTGTCCTGCACCAGGGAGATGGCCAGCAGACGTTGAGTTCACAGTTGGAGAAGATGGGGAGCTATCCAATCCATTTGACCATGGTCAACCAGGGTCCTTGCCCAACCGAGATTCCTGTATGTTGCACTGCATAGCACCGCATATTGGATGACTCAGGAGCTTGCGAATATGAAACTTCTTTGACTCTGACGAATACACCCAACATCACTTCATACTACTGTCAGAATGTGTGTTCCTGCTTGAGTGTTTAACGCGAGATTCTCCAATAGCAGAGGTCGCATCCCTGGCGCGCAGGATACCTTTTTTCAAACTCATTGTCCTGCCCTTGAGATCTTTCGTGTTGACCAGCATGCAGCCCGCGGGATTAACCATCTGTGGCTGAAAGACAACCTGGCACATGTTGAATTTGTGATAATAGTCAACTACTTATTCGGTCTTTGTACTCGGAGTACTAGACGTTTTCCACGCGTGGCCTAAAGTAGTACCACGACGAATACCTTGCCTTACTTACGCTCGACAGCCCAATCTACTCTCAAATTTACACGCCAAATCATAGTGGGAAAATCGGAGCGGAAAACGTGATCCTGCTCGGACACATCGACACTTTGGTTGTGATCGATGATGATTGCCAGACTATTGTCATTCGCCACTGCGATCATGTCGAGGACATTCGTGGTGTGCCGTTACTTTCCTCAAAGTCACTGGAGTTTGATAGGTGCGCCAGCAAGAAGTCGACACCTCAAACTTCCCACAAGTGGGTCGGTAGCACAGTGACCGTCGTGAACAACGAGCATGACGAATATCTTTGCCTTTCTTGGCGCACCTTTGAGTCGCCGTACCATGGTTTGTTCCCAGTAGCCCCGCGTCACCACGCTCAAGCCTGTAGCCAGGGTGATTTCGTCATGAAATTCCCGATCAAAATGCTGAAGGGATGATCAGCAGCCGGAGGGAGGCTTCGGGGCAGGAGAATCTTGGGGAGGACGACGAAGAGCTGGATAGCATAGGATTCGAAGGCGTTCGTCCGATTATGGTGCTTCACGTGCATGGGGGACCAGCTCTGTCGCGCAAGGGGAGAGAGTAGATCGAAGAACAGGTGAGGGACTTCGTGTGAGACTACAAGAAAAGGTGAAGGACTGGTTGATATGGGTGAATCGGTCCAGGGGAAAGGTTGATAAATAATAACGCCGAGTTTATATCATTGAGCAGGATTTGCACAGTTTTGATGATTTGCGCTCTGGCATCCACGTATACATAACGGTGTAAGTGACGTTTGTAATCACTTGTTACACGAGAGGCACGTCTCAGACCGTTCCCACTATGATTTCTTTGCAGCTCGAATTCCAACCTGCGTATGGCATTTGTCAGCATCTAGAGCCAAGTATTCGACGATGTTCTAGCACGTACCTTGGGCCTCGATTCCTCTGAAGCTTAGTTGATATCACGATGGGTAAGTGTTACACTAAGATAACGACTGGGTCGCGCAGTTCCTGGCTTCTCTAGAGGTGTTAGAAAGGCGAATGTCCGGACGAATACGGTAGGAAGGTCACAGTGCCTCCGGTACCCAGACTAGTACCTCAACCTGTCAACTTTGCAAGGCCGGCTACCTGAAACAGCGATCGCCACTATCAACCATCATCCAGCAAACACATTAACGCGTCTAACGCGAGCACCTGAACATAGTCACTTGGAAGAGCACGTGCAATGAACTGCAGAAATGGGGCAGCATCGATGGCCCGAATAGTGTATGTACTGCTGGCAGCAGCTGGTCCCTGGAAACGGATGTCGTTGTTTTTGCAGGGACGATGCTCGCGTCGCGTTTCATAATGAGTATTCCCAGCATCTGTGGGTCACGTTACCCTGTGAATCCACTCAACCCCCACCTTTCCTCCAGTCTTAGTATAAAGCCTGTCTATTGAATGCTTGTGAGTGAGATAAATTCGAGGCTAGGGAGGAGTCAATGATGTCCTGCCAGTGCTCAATATCATTCGACGTCATGTGACCAAACAATGAATGGAATTTGAAAGTCTCAAATGCAAGTGTCCCTAAAAGGAAATCAATTGACTCTCAAGGAATCGCGGTTTCGGTTGCTCAGCTTCGTGTTTTTCTTTCGTGCTCGACGTCTATCGAGAATTTCGGTTGTTGACAAGTCGTTGACTTGAGTTCGTCGCAACTGTAGTCAGTCCATTCAATTTTACTATATTGGCTAACAAATCTGATTGTTGCAAGCACATCCTTCATCATATCCCAGGTACCGCTTTCTCCTACTACTTACCGTTTTCAATCCCTGCTCACACATACTCAAGTTTCATCTTTTGTTGCGTTGACAGGCAAACAGCGGATGGCCTTTGTCTGGTCCAAAGGCTAGATTTTGAACTCACTGCAGGACAGGAAACCAGTGATCTTTACTCCTTTTCGCTTTGACGCACGCCGTCCCATTCATTTATTTCGGACTCTCTTTTACATTAAAATGTCACACACAATCCCTCAAGTCCGCAGACGTCCTACGAAGCTTAGTCCATCAGGAGCAAGACCAGATTCTAATGTCGTTCGCGCGTCGGTTTTTGAGACTGCCCTTGAGCTTGGGATCCACAATTCTACCGTCGCAAATTGGATATTCAATAGCCCCTTGCCTGAGGAGGTAGAAGAATTGGAGGATATCCCTCCTGAAACGGAGGCAGAAGAGGTACGCTATCACCATCTCAGATATGACTTGACGCTCAACCAAACTCTTTTGCTCGCTTCATTACTACTGCGTTCGCCCCCGCAGACCTTGACTCCTGCCCTCACTTTTGGCTCGCACACTGCGAGTGATGAGTCGTCGACGACGTCCTCCCCGCAAAACAACGTTGCATCCGCAAGGCAGATACACATGCACAAGCCAAGCGTGTTCGAACCTCCCCACGTGCACTTCAACGATTTCGCTTCCGCGCAGCTGACGCTATCATTGCCTCCGCTGAGCACGCCAGTCATCGAGAGGGAGAGACTTGGAAGCATGTCCAATTCGTCTGGGAAGCCGTCAAATGATTTGGGACACCAATCGAGTGAGGATATCGCACATCACGACCGCAAATGTGCCACACCGAATTCCGCAAAGTCTGAATCGGGCTATATGAGCGATGGTCAATATCTTTCTGACAGTGCTGGTCTCAAAAAGTCTGGCAAACTGAAAGGAAAAGGCAAGAAAGGAAAGCCGCCAGTGTTGGACTTGCGTCCCGGATTTGATGAAGCGCCCGGTTATTCCTCGGATGGAGGTTATCTCTCTGCGTCATCAAACAAGTCGCAAGGGAAGTCTAGTAAGGGTAAATCTCGGGCAATGGCCTTCTTTCGGAGGAAGCCAAAGAAGCAACGAGCCAGCGATGAAGAAGATGATAACTACATACCACCAGTCCCCGCCATGCCTCCAATGGCAGTCCCTTCGAGTCCAAGACCTTTGAAGCATCTTGTCGCAACACCCTCATCTCCAACGCGATCCGGCTTTACTCCCCTGACGTTGAATTTTAACACCTCAACTCGAGCGTCAAGTCCTGTCTTGCACTCAAGAAAAGACCGCGTTAGTCCCCCACTTGCTCGAGTAGCGACACCTTCCCCCACTCCTGCTGCTCCTCGACCATCCGAGCAGACAGTAAATTCTATGCCATCGCCTTCGCCTTCCCCTGTGCCTCCGTCTACGTCTACATCTGCTCCTGCTCTTCCTTCTATGCTAATATCCCACGCACCAATTCCCAATACACCCTTTAGTGCGGTATCACCCCCCATCCCACAGGCTCCTGTAACTCCCCTCCGTTCATCCCCGATCGCCTCTCCCCGGCATATTGCCATTCGACCTGCAGCTCCTCCACCTACGCAGCCATTGCCACAGCCGCCTCCGTCTCCCATGCCATCCACGCCTTCACGAAGGGCCCCTGGACCACCACCCACGCAAGCACTGCCTCCGGTACCAGCACGTCCGCTTCCCATGCCACCATCTACGCCGACGACACCCTCCCGGAGACTGCCGCCTTTCCGACCGGTTGTAGTGCCTGGCCCTACAGCCCCATTAGTTCCTCGCCGGAATCCACAAGCTCAGCCGCGCGTTCTATTCTCCCCTCGCCCACAGCCCTCACATAGCGCATCTGATTCAGTTGTCCCGCAATACACGCATGGCAATGGTGAGGCATCACCGAGGAGGTACCAGAGCCACAGCGCTGTTCCCAGTGATGACAGCTCTGAGACCCACCCTTCCAGGCATGGTGGTATGGTACGGAGACAGCATTCAGAGATGCCACCACCTCCATTTCTCCAGCGGCGCATGCATGGCGTGCAGGGATCCCCGCGGCATCCACCCCCAGATTCACCTCTCCCACAGGTTCCGAATGCACGCCCAATGCATCCTCCAGCGTTTCCCTCAAAATTCCATGAACACTTTTCGTCCGTGTCGTCGATGGGCCATACTTCACCTGCTCTGCTGACACCGCGCAGTACGAGTAGGTCTGGTTCCTCGTCTGGCCCGTCTGTTCGCTCCATACGCTCCTCTAACGCCCCGTCAGTATCCACTTCTGACAGTCACGGCCACTCGAGTCGCCATTCGGGAGGCGTCATAGATACGCGCCCAGAAACAAGATATTCCTCGCGGTCAGAGACCAGCTACGGGAAGCAGATCACGGCCAGCATCGCTTACTCACACTCACATTCGTCCATGATTGATACCCGGAGCGAGATCAGTGCCAGCGTCTACGATGAGCGTTCGAGCACGTACGACGAGGAGGGGGGAAATGATCCGAACGGCGCACAGGCTAACGACGAGAAAGATGATGACGCATCGTTCTATCCCTCAGATGAGAAGACGGCTGGCAGGCGTACGATGTACCTGGTCGAGAATGGCCAGGCTCTAGATGAGGATGGAGATGTTTTCCCGCCCCCATTACCGCCCCCGGTAGGAAGATACTTTTAATTGACGTTGGGGTATACGTTACCGCTCGCTTTAATTTATCTGCTGTTTATAGTTTTTTTTTTGTGGTCGCTTTTTCGCTCGCTCGTTTTCTTTTCTGTTTGGCTTTTTTGATAATTTTAATGGCACAAGACTCGAGACGTATGACAATATTGGTACAGAGCGCTAGTGGCTGCTCGATGCAGCTGTGGTACTTTGGTGGTACTGGTAGATACGATCTTGATGTTATGGTAATAGCTTAATAGCTTGAATCTGGTCTAGCCCTACTAGGACCGTCCATCACGCTTCAGGCTGGCAAAATGTAGGCAATTAATTCAGATTCTATGTCCTTGCAAGGTCTGTCGGCAAATTCTATAAATATTGTCACCTTCACCTCCGATGATCCACTGTGCTTGCTCTCACACTTTCGCCAGAGTCGATATTTTATGCACCATCTCCCAGTACACCTTCAATGCGGTATCTATACCATACCCTAGTACCTACTACTCACAAACTCTTGGAACTCTCGTAGGTCAGTCTCCGCTCCCGTCACTTCGGCCTATCACCATATGATCCGCAGTTCTTCTCCCAACATATGACACATGCACACCTTCATGAAGGGTCCCTGTACCGCTATCCACGCAAGCACTAGAGCCCTCTGGTACCAGCGCATCTGTTGCTCATTCCACTATCCACACCGACGATGCCCTTGCAGAAACTTCGACTGGTCACGGTTCTGACCGGTTGTAGTGGTGCGTGATCAGTGGCCATACAGCCCAACTAGTCGCTCGCAGGACTTCATCGGCGTCACGGTGTGCTATTTGTGCCCCGGAGCTCCCTACGACACGTTGAGCCCCAGCGCTTATCACGAGTGCTAGACATGATCATTCATGTCTGCTACAACCCAGGAACACCTTGAGTTTCAACACGTGTTCGCTATAGCCGCCCGACTGACTGGTTGTGTACTACCGCTCATTTGTGTCTACTCACCTCAGATTCTTCTGAATCATTTGCTCCATCTTTAAAGTCAATTAGTTACATCATACTCATGTCGGGAGCATCAATCACCTCCAAACATAGCCGAAGACTGTCAAAAGAAGGTGGCACTGCGGACGACGCCCATGATCCGAGTCAGAGCGCCCACCTTGACGAGCAGCATCCTCAGGAAAAGGGCACCGTACGACCTGCCGATGAGTGAGTTACAACTTTCCTGGAATCTCAGTGCCCCATTTGACAGCGATACAGCGAGGAGGAAAATTGTGGGCCCTTGGTGGTGAAATCTTCGTCGGAAATGTGAGCGTTTCTGCCCCGATGCTTTTGCGCCCTCCTTACACGGATTGCAGCTCGAACTCTGGGCCTCCTCAGCCATCAGATCCTCGCGTACAGGAAAGTACTTCCAACGATTCGCCTAAAGACGCCTTAGCTGCGTAAGTTCCGCTCAGTCGTAATCTCGAACATGCTCATATCGTCTCAGCGAGGCGCAAAACAAAGAACAGGAGAACCAGCCAAATCCAAGTGAGATGTGAGCGGCCAACTAAACCAAGCGATCACACCTAACAATACTATTCCCGCAGAGTGAAAGTCATGAAGGAAGTGTTGGAAGTTCTCAAGGACTCGACAATTGCCTCGAAGAGTGGCAAGGACGACCGCTCTCGTTTCTGGACAGCATACAAGAGAGTCGCGGAGGAACACGACGGCGAGTTCCTTGAGCGATGTAACAGCGACATGGACGTCATGATGTTATTCGCAAGTTTCCCATGCTCGCGTTTGCCTCGTTGTAATTGATGTTCCCTCAGTCTGGTCTGTTCTCTGCCGTCAGCACATCTTTCATCGTGGCCATGGAACCCAATCTCAGTCCAGATCCCAACGACACCACGCATGCCCTTCTCACGCAGCTCGTCCAACTCGGACTCGGCAACTTCACTGCAGCAGGGTCTACGCCAGCAGCGCCAGCATCCACCTGGTCGCCGTCCATGGCCAATATAAGGATCCAATCCATCGCCTACGCAAGCTTGTCTTTCAGTTTACTCGCTGCTTTCGGGGCCATGCTATGCAAGCAGTGGCTCGGGTACTACAAGTCGCAGCGATATGGCCGCGGCTCTGAGGAGGACCGATTGAAGAACAGACAAGCGATGTTCGACGGCATCAACACTTGGCATTTTGACGCTGTCGTGAAATCCTTTCCGGTCCTACTTCAAATCTCCCTTCTTTTGTTCGGGATCGCCCTCAGCGCCACCATGTGGTACAAGCAGTCCACAATCGCCTGGGTTATGATTTCAACCACGGTCTTCGGATTTTTGTTCTACTCGCTCACGGTGATGGCGGCTTTGATGTCTCCTGCCTGTCCATTTCAGACGCCGATATCGACGATTTTGGAGATAATGCTGATCGGCAGTAAGCTCATTTTCAAGTTCTGCTCATTTCTAGTCTGAGTCAAAATTGCAAAGTTCTATGGCTAGTGTTCAAATTGGTCCTCTGGTATCCTCGGATTGTGTACGGTAAGTTCCGGTTTCTTATGATGTATGCACAAACTTCGACCGTTTGTTGTTAGATGCGCTGGATCGGCTGCTTGGTGCACTCGGAAGCAGTTGGACCGAGTTCTCTGAAGGTGATATCCTTAGCTACTATTGCACTGGTCATCCAGTCCTCATTTCGCTCTACAGACCCTGCACTTGCGGTCCGCTCATTCGCATGGCTCTGTCTTCAGCCATTATTGAGCGCCCTCCACCGCATCGTACCCTGGCTGCGTTCTTTGGTTCTCCGCACCCCGGCAAGGGTCGTGGACTCTGAAACACAACCTCCTGACGAGAACCTGGGCGTTGCAGCCACGAATCAAGGCGTCATTAAGCTCAAGCTGTTGGGCACACCCGCCAACGAAGCACCTAGCATCAAGTGGCTGCTCGAGACGTCCACGGATCCTGAAGTATTTTACGCCGCTGCTAACCTTGTTCCTCATGTGGACTGGCCTCTGGATCTTGATGTCTCAGACACGTTGCGTCAGCTGCGTCATATTTACTACACCTGCTTGGAAACCCCGGAGCGAATCATACCGTCGTTGGAGAAGAAGGCGTCGGCATGTATAATGGTTTTTTGTCACCTATACTGTCACCGTATTCTTCAGGGACGTTCTGCCGATGGATTTCTTAGCGAGGGAATCCCAGACCACATCACATTGTCTGGGATGTTGTTGGGGACAAAAGCCAATGTGCTTGTTGCGGCAACCAAGATGGCTTTTGCAGGAGTTGCATCAAGTGATCACTGGTGGCGGTCTCGACCGCAGTTTATGGATTGTCCCGACTCTGACCTCGAGTGGTTGTCTCGCACTCTTCCTTTCCACTTTATCACAGGGCCAGTGGATGACGACACAGTAACACTCGCCATGCTAGTGATAAAAAAACTCCCACTCTCTACTCCCTCTCCGTCGCCTCAAATCAAAGCTAATTGGGCTTTTCTCGCTTGCGTCATGGTCGGGGTTCAGTTTGACAAGAAGGACATCGTTCGGGTTGATAAAAGGTGCTATTGACTCATTTGATGGTTCTACTGCTATGCTCAACGAAGAGATCGTGTAGTTCTGCTCTGACTCAACTTGTCGAGTCTTTTTGGGAGCAGCTCCAGAAAGGCGATCTCGCCCGTGCTGTTCCCCAAGTATGGTACTTCGGCGTCATTTGTCGAGTGCTTGACCAGGATCTACCTGATCTACTTCCACCTGAGAAGATGTGGCACCTGGGCGTGTACCGCAAGATTTATTTACGAGCGAGGTCGTTTGAACACAGTGATCGAGATTCATCGGCATCGCTATTAAAGATGCAGCGTTTCAGGTTCACCGTCGATTCTGCTAGTGGGTCAGACATCGATGCAGACGATACAGACCCTACAACCTCTGCTAGTGGGTCACACATCGATGCAGACTCTACAGACCCTACAACCTCTGCCTGGTTGTGGGCGCATCAAATCTCGTTGCAAGACAATTCCCACTCGCCAGAAGACTTCGACTGGCTAGTGGATTACCTCGGCGATGTTTGTTCCAACAAACACAAGACAGCAGGTGACATCCTTGTACTACTGAGTGGTATGAGAGTGAGCTGCAGCCCCGCTAAACAACATCTGTTCATCGAGAAGCTCATCGCCTGCATGGGCAGCAGCATTCCTCCCCGTTTACGTCACGCTGCCCTTCGCGTTGTTCACAGTTCTCGGGAAGTCTTGGCCTCCATCGATGTCGTTGATGTGACCAAACTCTCCCCTGCTATCCATACTGCAGTTTGTCCGCAACCAGGTGCAACATCCACTGATGATGATCCTCACCGCTCCTTCGATTGGCGCGGCGACTTGTACTATCTCGAACTTCTCTTTGCCCTGGCGAGGAATTCGGTCTGGCACCCCCATTTGCTTGGGGACGGCCATATCGATTGGTGCAGTAGTATCATTGCAAAGTCCTGCGTTTCTCGTACGTATGATGATTGGAAGAGTATCGCTATTCTCCAGCCGTGTGCCTTCTACCTGGCTGGTATCTTCCTCCGAACGACATCTGAACAGGTGTCCGTTACATCACTCAGTTCTATCACAAAGCGACAATGGTGGGATATGATGAGAAGGGCATGGTATGAAGCTTATTTCGTGATCGACAACACACACTGTGTAGAATTCCTTCCCGTTCTTGTGGAAGGAACAAAGAAGTACATGAACATCGCTTCAAAACCTGATCTCGAGCAGCTCATTGGAGACGTTGATGACATTATCGAGAGGCTGAAAAGTCGAGGTTCACTAGAGCAGAGAGAGGTCACCGTCACTGTGGAGAAATTGAGAGGTGTAGTCAACGAAGAGCTTGCGAAGTTCATTTAATAGTTATTGGGCAGGAGTCCCCTTGTTATTACATATCAAGGATGGTGGGCGGTACAAGTGAGGAAACTCGAGAATGGACAACTTCAAACACTTCAATTGACGGTCGCCTGTCTGGCATGCAGAACAAATGGCATGTGATGCAAAAGCTCACGACACAAGCATATATTTGATTATCTCCACGTACTAACTAGACAGTCACCGGTAAAGTTGTGTTTGACCATCCGAACTATCCGATTATCTTCGTCTACCAAAAACATAAAGATGTGATACTAGTCCCAGTCATGCTGATGAGCCATTCCATCATGGGGCCACTGCAACAAGGCCACTGCGAGCGCTGTCGTTGTCGTTGGTTGTAGAACTGTATTGTGTGCAACTTGAAGTTATTGAATAGTCGTCTTCTCGTCAGCCCCGTAGACGTGCAACAACAAATGTGCAGTCACTCCCCACTCACTCGTACAGCTGCCTCTGCACCATATGACATTCAAGTGTGCTTCTAGAAGCCAACAAGGCGGAGACCTGGACAATGTTTTGTGATCGACGTCTGGGCCATGTACTGACAGGTGTCAGTGAGCCGCGTTTCTCAAGCCTGCCATCCAAGTGAAGCAACAAAGAGTTTCATGCACAATGAAGAGGCAAGATTGTGCATTCAATATTTTACAACCAATAATCTATTATAGAGGTGAAATCAGCGGGAGAGGGCCATGTGCAAATGTAAGCTTGCCTCAACTCGAAAGTTCAGGCCTTGGAGGGCTGCGCTTGCGGCTGCTGTAGTTTAGCTTGCATTACATTAATGAGGTAGTTCATATTCTCCTGCTTCTTCTGTATCGTTTCTTGTAGCGTATCGAGATTGGTGCGAATATATTCCACTTTTGTTTCATAATATTTTGTCGCTTGGGCCCGAGACTGTACGTCGTCTAATCAGCGGCGGACTGAAACATAAGACCTCGCACATGCCTTCTTCACGTAATACCCTGTGCCGACGTCGACGATCACGTTCTCCGCATCACTCAGGTGACCGGGAACATACAGGGAGTTGGTCAAAGGAACGAGGATAGTCGTTCCTGCACAAATAGAATCAAGTAAGAGCCTGAAGACGAAAATGCCGATATACCTTTGTTTTGAGGTTTGACTTCTCCAACATTCTCAATGCATGACTTGAACTTTGCTTGTGCCTGCTTCAGCTGAGCGAATGAGTTCGTAAGGTGGTTCAGTTCCTACAACGCAATCAGAGATGCGGGAAAACAACGATAGTATTAAGATACCTCTTCCAGCTGGCGGCGCACATCAGATAACTGTTGGAGGTCGAGATCAGCAACATTGATTTGTTGAGGCTGCGATGAAGTGGTCGAAGCCATCACGGATTGAGCGTGACAGGAGTGTGACCAATGATCCCTTCAGCCCGTGACATTGTGTGACACTCTAAACGTTGCTGCCTGCCTGTGCATGCGGCTGCAACCATGTCCATCGATGACATCGACTCAAGAGGAAGGGCACCTCAGGATATAGGTCCGTTTTTAAGTCCGAAGCTGCAAGAGTTCAACTGATGTCCGGCTGTCCAGTTGCTATCTTCCACGCTTCGTTTCACCCAACGAAGGGTAATCTGGTGGACTGGTGTTTGAAGGCCAGCGATGGTCTGTTTGCAATTTTCATATCGGTTAGCGACTTAAACGTGCTTCAGACCTTGAGCTCGATGGTGTTGAATTCAGCACCCTCCCCAGTGGTCTCCACCTTGTAGACCGGGATGTGGTGTATGTGCCCTGCGCCCATATCACAGCTCTACTTATCAAAGTTCAATAGATACTTCACGAAGGATACCCATTCCGGCGTATGTGTTTTTCGTCGACGGAGGACCGCTGAACAAGGCCACCGTGGGTTTCGGCTGACGTCTCTCGGAGTTCTATTGGTCAAATCTACCCGGCCTCGTCCGTGGCGGCATGTCGCTGCCCTTCGGGCTTTAGCCGACTCTATCTATCTCTCATTAGAAACCAGAGGTGTTTTGGAGCCATCTGAAAGCGATTGGGAACCTGCTCGTGTTTTCTTCGAAGAACGCAAGGTTCGACGAGCAGATCTCAGTGGTGCTGGCGAATGGTATGGTTGGAGCCATGAACTTGATAATGTACGATCCAGCATGAGTCTTGAATTGTGTTTCGCTGACCCCAATATACAGCCGGATTCTGAATTGTCTCGATTTAATCCCACCATGCACCTCTCACACTTGTTGCGTATCCTAGGACCTTCGGCATTGACGTTGTACAAGCATGTCCTTGGGCGTCAGAGGATACTTATATATACGCTCCCACCGGTTGAAGCCGCATGCATACTGTGCCAAGTGGCTGCGGATTTCTGTTACGCAGCCCAACTTGACCCGTCGACTAATAACATTAATGAAAATGACCCCGCGACGCAATATTATACGAGGCTTAAAGGCAAAACACAAGAGGGTATTCATGTGCTTGGCATGGTTACCCTCAGCGACCTTGACAAAATGGATCGCGAGGGCAAAACTGGTCGAGGCTGGGTTGCTTGTAAGTGATAACAATATGGTTCTTGCCGTGCCCCTCATTCTGATTTGAAAGGCACGACTGATGCCATTTTCATGGACAAACCATCTTACTACGACCTTCTAATCGATCTAACGACGTCTACGCCCTCCAAAACTTCACGACCAACCTTGTACCTCTCAAAGCCACAGCCGCAGCCACCTGGTTCCAAAGGGCCCACGCATCGTTTAACTGTCTTTCGTTTCACGTGGAGTGATATAAGGCTGGTACATATAATTTGCAATCATGTCTCTGTATACGTGTTAAACACACCTGACAGTGGAATGAGCTTGAACGCATTCTGCAGCTGGACGGCGATCAATGTGCACAGTCGTGCTGCCGCCCCTCATCTGAAACCGATGCAAGAAATAAACCCTCATCTTCGTGGACAGATCCTTGGAGAATATATGAAGACGTGTGTATTGTATGCGCTGGGCTCTGGATGGGGTCCTGGCGCGGCAACTCAGTTGCGTCCTATTCCACCGGCAACGGATCCCTCGCCAATTGGGGCAGCATCAGATTAGAAGGTGACGATGACCTTACCGTTGATGGTACATTTGTGCGTAACCTGGGTATGGGGATTGAAGGGTGTCCTGGTGGAAGTCCAAACTCAAAGGGAATGAGAAGGTCCAGCGGCATGACTTGGCCAGCTGGGGATACTGGTGTTGACCGTCGCCAGCCTTCGTCATCTTCCGCTGCTACGCGATCAATGCCACAGTTGTGCGGCAATGGTAATGACACAGATCCAGAAACCAACGAACGACGCGATCGTCAGATTCTAACGACACTCGCGCTACTTCAAACATTCCACGCCAATACCAGCTTCCAACTCTCTCGCCTAGGTGATCTACTTCCTTCTGTCACCTCCGGTACACCAGAGACTTCGATGATCTACATTACTCCAAAAGATATGGTATCTTTCGAGCTTGGCCCTCTAAGTTCTCTTGATGCCCGTTATCTAGAGTGGTTAGCTGACGAGTATGGCGCGGGGTCGCAGATCGTAGTGAAGAGGGGATGGAAGGATTTATTTGGAATGATATTTGGCTTTGGTTGACTCTCGCTGAGAAGACGCGGTGTTTTATATTTATCGATTTGCTTTGTTGGCGCCTTGATAGCCGACAAAAATGTAGTGTTAGACCTTATTTTTGCTTCAGAGTGGGGTCCTTTGGAGTCGTAGACCCATGATGTTGGATATAGTCAGTGTTAGACCCTATTAGACCAGTCTCCTGCCTTGAGGCTTCATTAATTATGCAGGTCTCAGAACCTAGACCTGAAGCTTGAAGCTTGAAGCTTCCGAAGGCCTGACCGGGACCACCTTCACAGGTTCACAGTTTGCTGACTAAGTATAAGTCACTAATGCGATGTGGGCCGCACTAGACTCAGAGCTGTATCTGTCCCACGACCAACAACCTACATCGAAAGCTATCCTCTTCTTCTGTAATAATCTTCTAGCCACATAGTGAATGGCGGAGAGCAAGGTAAGCTTAACGGGATTGCTGAGCATCTTCTCACCAGCCATTAACTTTTGTCACCTTGGCATGCTGCAGAATCCCACAACTACCGGCTCAGTGAACAAGCTTGCCATGTCTCGAGCGCTCGGGGCTGCATTTCTAAGCCACCAAGTCGAACAGCTGGAGAAATCAGTCACACGTGGGCCAGCATCTGGAAACTGGAGAGACCGTCGTCATCCGCAAGCCGACTTGGGTAATACCAACCGTCGCGGTGTTATCAACCATGCACCCAAGCAACGCCCATCTTCAGGCAATAGGTCCGCGAAGAAGTCTGTCGCTGAAGTTGTACCTGAAAGAGAGCACAGTGAGGTCAAGGTGCAAAAGCCCAGGAAATCAAGCGAAGAGGCGAGGGGTGACAAGGACGCTGATATAGTAGTGGTGGATGCGAGCGTATTGGTCCATGCCCTCCACCACGTGAAGAAATGGTGTAAAGATGGACGTGATGAAATTGTTCTTGTGCCCCTTGAAGGTCAGTCGGGACGTTATAAGTGTTTTGCCAACTGACGTGAGGTGGCTTAGCCTTGAATACTCTTGATTTGCTTAAGAAGGGAACAAGTCCTCTCGCACAGCGCGCGCGGTCTGCTTCACGAATCTTAGAGGCCCAAGTTGGCACAAATCCTCGTATCCGTGTCCAGCGGGATGATGCCTTCGTTCCGTGGGACCGCATCGAGTTCAAGGATTTGTCACTAGATGATGATAAGGACAAGGTTACGTCACAGCCACTCCACCTCTCTGGCTCTCCAGAGTGGGTTCGGCGGATGATCTGCTGCGCACGTTGGGAAGTTGACCACGTCGCTGAAACTCTTGCTTCAACGAACGACAAACTAAAAGTCGTTCTTGCTATCCTTTCCCCTTCTGCTGCTCCAGCTCAGGTCGGTCGAACTGAAGCAATGCCCGAAGTCTCCTCTCCGGTACCCCTTCCAGCTCCGAGTCCACACACTCACAAGTATGAGCCTCGTTCAGCTGGCCTACTGATCGGACACTGGGCTACTCGGGCTGGTATCACTCTCTTAGAAGTGGAACCTTCTGCAGCCTCACTTGTTCCGCCTTCATCGAACCACCCTCGTAATCTTGATGATGACGATAGAGGAAAACGACAGGCTGGTCGAGGTAGACGTAATTCCCATACTGCTCCGGGGAGTCTTCCTATCGCTCGAGGCACCGGGCTAGTGGAGCGCCCTGCTGCAGTTATGCAAATGATGGAAGTGGTCTCTCAACCTAGCAAGGTCGTCCGCGTCCTTGCTAGAGGCGAGAAACTGGAACCAGACCCATGATAATCCTGATTGTGCAGTCTCTTTGAGTACAAGGTGTGTTCACTTAAGCTTATGGAAGTTGACTACTGACCAATACAGCCGAGATACGACCGTTCCTCGGTTCCAAGGCTGTTCCAGCTCCGTCTCGATTAGCGACGTCATGGAAAGTATTGGAAGCCTTACAGATCACCTATACTCGCTCTGCCTCTCGCTCCTCAGAGCATGGATTCTGCAGGAAATATCTCCAGGCATCTTTGTGTGGTCTCTTTGCTTCGGGTGTGCAGTCCTTACGAGGGTCTAACCATGGCAGTTACGGAACTAGCGTTCATGATAACTTGACTGGCTCCTATCCTACAAACACTTTGTTTCACTGTCTGCGGACTGTCCGATGTACCTATGTGCCCCTACTGTGTATGTTCTATGTCCTCATAGTCCCATTTCTCGAAATAAACTATATATTCGTGTTCCTGGCGGTTGGATTCGAGTTCCATTCTTTCGGACTGGTTGCAAGGGGTGGGGGATGGTTCTGGCAACCCCGCACAGCCCTGGAGGTTTCGCATCTCACGGTCTACAGCGGTCCACCTCGGGTCGACCGATTTGTAGTTGTTTATTTCTGAAGCCTTTGCCAAACATAGTCAACCGTGACATATTCGTGTTGCATTCGTGGGAACTGTGATGCGAAAGTCGCACAGATATAATCCGAGTTATGCGCTTTCAATGTACATTTATTAATCACCGGAGTCGCCTCGCGTCACGCATAGGCCTTGTGTTCGTTCGCCTATGTAAGCGGGACTCCATCACTAACACTCATCACGGCTTGGCTCACATCCCCGTTCAAATTGTTTTCGTACAGCGCCAATAATCCTTGCGCTTATCAGAATTTTGCTCATTGAAAACGTTTAATTACGGCCCCCTCACGCGTCCAGCAACCGGATCATCATTGTCCCTTTTAACGTTTGATGAACACTTTGCATATATAATTAGCTAATGACCTCCCTTAAGTTGCGCAGGTCTCTCATTTCTCCACTACGTTCCACACAGTGTACAAGGCCTTGTCAACTGGTGCAGCATTTCATGGCTGATTTGGTACTTGGCTTCACCTCCGCTGAGCTGCAAAACCTCAGGGCATCCCAGTACCTCAGTGGTAGGTCTGCGGGCTCGCCTTCCCGTTGTTTACTAACTGATTTGTGCCTGAAAAATTTCATAGCTGCAGGGCTTGTGGTACATATGATTTCTTAACGTTGCATGGCAAGTTAAATAAATCCGCGGAACAGATTTTGTTATGGGACCACTTCCTAACGGTTCATGACGAGGTTGAGTTGATCTGGCGTGCTCAGTTGTCTTTTCCCAAGCTGTTGTTCTTATTCAACCGATATGTTGTCCCGGCTTGCCTGATTATCTTCACGTACGGTGAGCTATTGAGCCTATTGTGGCTATCTTATCTGACGCGTGTCTCCCGAAGCGACCAGCGGGTTCTCAGACGACATTTTTTCAGATTCGGTATGCATCATATCGTGAATAATTACTGATACCGCATTTAACACTAGAATTTCAGTTGTATGTGGTTAAGCAGACAAACGTGAACTTCAAGCTGATTTTCTGCAAAGCTGCCAAACGTGGTTTGGTGTCGGCATAGTTGTCGGCATGGTATCTATCGGCACCAGCAACTGTGAGCTCCATGTCACTATGAGCTATCCGGCTCCATCCTAATGCAAACAGTTCTCATCCTCCTTCGTCTATGGGTCCTCTGGGATCGCAAAACCCGCCTTGTGCTTGTCACTCTGCCTCTTTTTCTGGTAACGCAGATAACAGCAATCGTCTGTACAGCCTACGTTGTATCGAGTATGATGCGTGAGTCGTCTTACAGTTGGGTGTAGGGACATTTACCTTTTCGAGGTAGCTCTGGTGGTCTTTGAGCCGTACTTGCATTCCTGCATATTGACACAGAAGGTGAACTTTGTGATCCTGTGGACTCCTGGGGTATTGTCCATTCAACTTTATTCCTAGGTTTAGGCGCTAATATTGCACAGATTGTGTTTGAATTTATGATATTTATCATGACCTGGTGGAATGCCCTGGACCAACCACTCCCACAGCATGCAAAAATGGCAAAGGTCATGTATCGTGACGGAAGCATTTACTTCTTCGTGAGTGGTTATCATGAATGTGGTCAAAACCAGCTGACCTCCGTCAGGTTTTATTTGGTAGATTTACAATTAAGAGGTATTAAACACCACACTCACACTTCTATCAGGATTGCGTCTTTTAAACCTGGTTCTGTCTATTGTTTCGCCTGTAAGTTTACTAGCTCCTTCACGCCAGTCTGCTTACATGTTTGATAACCATATCAGCTGTCATTAATGTTCCTTGGAGTTTTGTTCGTACCATCAACTTCTTTCTCTCGTTGTCTGACTGTGTGCATTAGTTTCATCTGGAGCGCCTGCAATGTGACGCTGACCCGACTTATCATGAACTTGCGGCGGGCCGCTGCCGAGGCTGAAGAAAGTCCCTTCGCGGATGCTTACATTCATTCTCCACGCAGCTGGCCTCTCTCACCTAGACAGGGGAGTTGTATGTCGGAAACCTACGAGCTTCAAGGCAAGGTTCCTGACATTGAGACTTGTACCCGCCTTTCTCCCTCTGTTACGTCGATCACAATGTGAGGGATTGGGGAGTTGAGTCCTTTTATATCCAGCGGTGTAGGTTTGTAGCATACAACTTCGCTATATCTTTGCTTATTACTGTGTCACAACACGACTTAGTACACTTGACATACATTAATTGTCCGCTCGTTCGTTATACCTATCTGCGTGTATAAGGTTAAACATAGCCACAGGAAATTACTAGTCACTAATAGTCACTAGCTACACTGGTGATGCACGCGCTTTAATTCCCAACTCCGAGAAACTGGGTTTCATGCACGGGGAAGTGACAGCCTCACTTGCATATAACGTTACCTTAACGTTACCGCTCAGATTGAATCTTCAGTAAATGAGACAAGTTCCGTGTCGATATATCATGGATAAAAATTTCACGTCTAACAAAAGCAAGCTCATTAACTTTTCTGCTAATCACCACTTCGAAGTCCGTTTATTTGGGGCTAGGAATCGACTCCCATGATGATACCCAAGGTTTCTGAGAGGGTTCCCTCTGCGCACTCGTCTGCGGAGACTACTGGCATCCACACCTATCCGCCAGCAAGTGATGCCATAAGACTAAGTCTTGGGATCCTCAGTTTTCTGAAGCAGAACGGTTTGGTGAGTACTTCAGAATCATTCTGCCTCGGCGCCCCGAAAGATATTCCTGATCGCTGAATGGCTCTCGGTTAAATAGGACGCCCATGAGCTCCTGAAACTTCCTGCTGTTTGTCCGCGGGTTGTCGATGATACTCGACCTTTGAGGGATTATTTTGTTTCGTATGTCAAGATCAACTCAGCGATGCATACATGCAACGTTACATGTTTACCAGCTCTTCGCATAACACATATCTCCTCGCGTGGCAAGTCCTCGGTCGTGCATCTTCCGAGTGCTACACACATGTTCTCTCCAAGAACGCGCGCTGCGTCGAGATCGATATTTGGTGGTCTTCCAAGGGTCCGATCGTCACGCACGGACATACGCTCAGTCGAAGTGTCACGTTCGAGGCAGTCTGCGAGGCTATTGGTGAAGCGATCAATGACGAAGACTGGCCTGTTATTGTCAGTCTAGAGTGCCACGTGCCGGTCGCCCACCAAGGCGAACTCGTGAATATCATGAAAAGTGTGTGGGGAAATAAGTTGGTGCAGGAGCCATTGGAAGGAGTCGGGGGTGATACCATATCCCCAAGAGATCTGAAAGGAAAAATCTTACTTATGGTATGCGGACGGCGTCGGTTTAGATTGTTTCTGACCGTCACTTTCAGGTGGAGTATTATCCGGACGCATATTGCCAGGACATTACCGCGGATTCTGAGGCATTGGATCATGATTCATGTGCTGGCACTGAGTGTGATGAGGTTTCCGAACTTCATTATGAGACTGACCCAATACTTAAGGTGGACGATCATACCCATACAAAGATTGCAGATTTGCTGGCCGACCTGGGTTTTTACACAAGAAGTATGAAACCGATCAAACACTGGCTTACTGAAGGCAAGTGTTCACCAGCCGCTTCACTCGTGTTTATAGATCTTCCTGTAGAGTTACAAAGTCCCCCACATCCCCCCAATATCATGATGAACATCAGCGAATCTTTCATACTAGCCATGCTCCCGCACTCGCTGTCAGAGTTGATCGAACATTCTCGGCAGCGAATTCGACGCATCTACCCCCGCGGTGTACGTTTGAGCTCGAGTAATCTTGACCCGTTGAAGCAATGGCGCAACGGCTCCCAACTTGTGTGCCTCAATTGGCAGAACTTCGACTGTGGTATGCAGCTTAATGAAGCCATGTTTGCCGGGACTGCTGGCTGGGTCCAGAGGCCAAACCGTTTGTTAGGAGTTTCCGAGCGCAAGGTGAAGTTGACATGCAACGTTATCGGAATCAGTTCTTGTAAGTCGTTGCGGTAGACCTCAACTTTCTGACAATTGTTCCCCTGTAGTGCCTCGCCCGAAAGAACACACGGAATTCACATCGTATATTCACGCGGAGCTTTTCAATTCTTTGAAGAATCAAGATTGGCGGTCCGAGCATTTTAAGTGCAAAGATGTTCCAGAGGATGACGCAGACGTCATGTGGAATGACTGTTTTGAATGGGAATTCGAGGAGGATGACTTGACGTTTATCCGGTGAGCGAACGATAATAAAGTAAAGTTGGCCGACAAGCTGATCTTGTGCAGCTTACGTATCCTTTGCCACGAACGACTCTTAAGGGATGAACAAACGTTGGTTTTCTGTGCTCGTATCTACGACCTTGAGCAGGGCTGGAGGTTCATTCACCTACTATCGATGGACGGGAGATGCACCGGGGCAACGCTGCTAGTTCGATTTACAATCAGTAGAATATAGGAGACGATTAACAGTAAGCATAGTAAGGCATAGAGTAAAGTATTCAGCAAGGTGCCAGCAGGATCAAAAAAAAACAGAATATATTAAGAACGTTACGAGGAAATGTCTCATTTAACGTCTGACAGGTTACCCCCAGCCGCCCTTTCAATTGCTCCGTACACGTTCTTCAGCTTCTTGTCTCCGCCACCATTCTCACCCCTGGTTCTTCCCTTTCCCCTGCCCCGCGTAGTTGTGCCATCCTCGTCATCGTCCTCGGCATCATCATCACGGTTGCGTTCTATCATAAATTCAGCGACGAATGTAGCAATAGCCTGTTCTCCGATCTCGCTGTATGAGCGATGGCCCCAATGCCATTCAAATGCTTGGATTTCGTCTGGATTGGCTTGAGTCGCTGCAGGAGCGCGACTCCGTTTGCCGCCAGCCGCCTTCGTGTCGCCTAGCTTGACACGGTCTATGTATCCTTGCTTCATCAGCTGGCCAAGATATGTGTCTATAGGAAGGGACTTGTGCGTGGACTGGGCGTTCATGGATATAGACTCATTTGATGTGAGGCCGAGGCGTTTCAAGTGGGCACGTAAATCCACTGAGTGCATATTTGCGCAATTTCGTTAGATGAAATTACAGGATGAGCTATGGCACGCACAGTCGGTCATGGATCGTCCGCTGACGAGAATGAATGCTAAAATGACATGCAAGACACCCAAGGCGCCGAGCTGATCTGTGGTACTCCAAGAGATGATACATCCGTAGCTTCTCGGCATGTCGTCGTCGTCATCATCGCCGTCTTCTTGGCTGTCAGCAATCTGTTCTTCATACAGCCGTTCGTCCGTACGTGCTGCCTCCTCAATGATGACGGGATCAAGGACAGAACGAAGAATGTATGTCTTCGATCCTGCAGCCGCAGCTATGGACAGAGAGAAATTGTCATGACTGTCAGGAGATATAGGAGATATGGCTGCAATTCACTTTTCTTCTTTATTCCGGTAGCGTTCCGTGCCTCTTGGAGGTCATCACCAGCTACGACATGATCTTGCTCGCGATAGTTTCGCGACTGGAGTTCTACAAGTTCCATTGCAAAAGTTTTCTTTAGGAGCTTTTGCGCTCTTTCAAACACAGGATTGAATGAACGCGAGTTAGAGGCCAGGACTGATCTCTCTTTCAGATTTCTAGTAGATGGGTTCTGCAAGCTCGGCGTACCTTTCTTGTTAATATCCTCCCGGCGTATAAGAGTCCGCTTCTGCTCCATAAAAAGAGCGAATCTTACGAGATCACTCGCTTTCCTGTCAAGTTCCTGGGGAGCAAATCAACGAGCGCTCCCCGACATCGGGAAATCACTACCCGAGATGCGAACTACATACTGCGTCTGCATCAGCGAGCCTTGCTTGACTTCCGTTGATGTCCACGTCTTGGTCATCATCGTCTCCTGCATTTTCGTCCTCGTCCTCTTCAACAGCTGCTCTTCTGCTACCTCGAACAGGCCGTTGCGACTGGGACTGGGAGGGTTGTGGGGCCCTTTGTGACCTCTGTGTTCTGCTTGGTCCTGCGCGCGCCATTCTGGTTTAGGTTATGATCATGAGCGTGACCGGAAACGCGCTGTGTGACACGACGGAAGCGCGTGACGTCGTGACTGTGACCGAGCGCGTTCACTTGTATCAAACTCTCATCAACTTACCAACGTATATCAACCTCAAGCTGACCGTCTGACGGCGGCTCGTACCTCTTGAGGAATGCTATCATTTGGTACAGCGTACGCGTTGTCATGAAAGATCGAACCTCGAGCCTCAAAGGCATTTGTTATCTTGTGAAACGTAGGGCATCCTCCGAATCGATAATTTACAGACCGTTTGATCGCCACGCTTCAGAGCATCTCCATTGAAGTACTTCCTCCATGGGCCACTGCTTTGCAAGCATGAATGGATGTATCTAAGATCTCCTTAACGGTTGTGCGATGTCCGATGAGCCGCACTTACTCTTAAACCGCATTTCCAAACCACCAGCCTCATGTCTGAGTTTGGTCTGAGTCACCAGGTGAATCGTTGAACACGAGGCCTGCGACTCGTTCGGGATGACGTAGTTATTGGCGCAACTAGTCGCCGGACCCGGACATCAACCTAAAATAGAAGTCCGTGACCTTCGCCTCAGTCTCCAAGTATTGAAATGCTTCGCGTAAGCATCTCTTCTTCGTCTCCTCACAATCACACCCACTTGCTCTGTGGGTTAACCATACATCATGGCATTCTATTTGTGAGCTCTCACTGTACTAACAGATGACTAGGATGATGCTCGTGTTAATTACCTCCTGTTTTATAGCCACGGACTACCCATAGGATGGGTGGCCATCATGCTGGCGCTCTTGGCATCAATGGGTGGTTTCATCTTTGGTGTAGGTTGCACGAATATCCTAATTATCTGCCCTAACCTACGATATTAGTATGACACTGGTCAAATATCAGATATTTTGTTGATGGATGATTTCCTTCTTCGCTTTGCCACCTGCTCCACACCCGGAGATGCATCGACTTGTTCATTTTCCACTGTACGGGAAGGTCTCATTGTTGCTCTTCTCTCTATCGGAACCCTCGTCGGCGCGCTCCTGGGTGCACCGTAAGCAGCTCGCAATATTTGTCTCCGCATTTCACCAAGGTCACTTTTAGCATCGCTGACTTTTTAGGGCGTCGTTATGCCATGTCCGTGGAGTGTGTGATATTCATCATTGGGGTCATCGTTCAGATAACTTCGAATCACGTCTGGCAGCAATTTGCTGTCGGCCGGTTAATCAGTGGCTTGGGTGTTGGGGCACTTAGTGCTGCCGTCCCGATGGTGAATTTTCCGCGACCATTGTTTTTACTCGCGTTCTGATTGCCTCAGTATCAAGCTGAGACAGCTCCATCCCAGATCCGTGGTACTTTGACGTATGATATCTACACAACACTTCAGTGGTATACATGGCGCTGACGTTCCTTTAGCGCAACCTACCAACTGTTCATTACGTTCGGTATCTTGGTCGCTTGTAAGATCATCATAACATGTTCCTTGTCAGCCGTTAATTTCCCGCACAGACTGTATCTCGATTGGAACACGGAACATCTCCAACTCCGCTTCATGGCGCATCGTTGTCGGTGTCGGCATCCTGTGGGCACTGATTCTCGGCATCGGCATCCTCTTCATGCCAGAGAGTCCTAGGTCGGTATCAACGATCTGGTTTTTTCCGCTTCTCTAACCATCCCTCCAGGTGGCTTGCCGCGCATTACAGAATGGAGGAAGCTCAGTTTTCTCTCGCGCGTTCTCGTGGTATTCCCAAGGAAGAGGCGAAGAGCCACTACATCATCGTTCGCGAGGTCGAGGAAATCAAGTATTCTGTCCAATCCGAAAAGCAGATTCGCGGCGGGTGGATTGACTGCTTTAGGTCACAAGACAAGACTCTCTACCGTACTCTTCTTGGAATGAGTCTACAGAGCCTTCAACAGCTCACTGGCGCCAATTACTTCTTTTATTACGGCGCAACTGTATTCAAAACAGTAGGTCTCAGTGACTCGTTTGTGACTCAAATCATTCTTGGCACTGTCAACTTTGTCTGTACGTTCGGCGGAATGTATATCCTCGAAAGGGTAAGCGACCCAGTTCGTTTATAAGTTGAGAGCCCGTTTCTCACTGCGCGTCTAGTTTGGGCGTCGCAGACCTCTGATCATTGGAGGGATCTGGCAATCAGCATGGCTTTTCGTCTTCGCTGCTGCTGGAACTGCTGTGGATCCTACGACTCATCCTGGCATTGGGAAATGTGAGATGTCTTTCCATTCGCGTATCGTGTCGCTGACTTAGCATCCTAAGTAATGATCGTGTCGGCCTGCATGTTTATTTGGGGTTATGCGATGACCTGGGCTCCGTGAGAACCTGCATACTGGGATTTTATGATTGTGACTGACGTTCGATAGTGGTGTCTGGATTCTTATTGGAGAAACGTTCCCTACACGGACCCGTGCCAAGCAAGGCAGTCTGTCGACCGCCGCAAACTGGGTTTGGAATTTCCTGCTGGCGTTCTTCACGCCCTTCATCAGTAGTGCCATAAGCTACCGCTACGGTTTCGTCTTTGCGGGTATGACTTCTTCCATTAACGGCACATCGCGCAACTGAATATTTTGATTGTCCAGTATGCAACTTGACAGGAGCCGTTGTAGTCTATTTCTTCCTTTACGAATCATCTAATCTTTCACTAGAAAATGTTGACATAGTAGGTGTTCTTTATTTGCTGGTCTATCGATCTAAGCTTTGATATCAGATGTATATCGACCCTAATTGCAAACCTTGGACTTCTCGCGAATGGGCTCCACCCGGATATGCCTCGCGTCAGGATCTGATTAATCAAACCAGAGCCGCGGAGGCGCATAAACCCCTTGCGTCCAGCGCACTCGAGGAAGGCAAGATCGAGAAACCCTCTGAATCCACTACGGACGGATCATAGTTGACTGTCGAGATCATTGGTGTAAGTGAATAACATTGAGCAGACACACTTCATTTATATATATGCCCTGAGCTACTTGCCTGTCTTATTCTGCGAAGCTCATATCTCCCCCTCGTAGTCTCTAATGCCATATTGCTTTCAATGCATATCTGAGGATCTTGATACCGACATTCGTTCTTGACGTTCCCGACCCGGTATATAACGCGTACTCTTGTCATGCGGTGTGGGACGGCCGCCTGATCCTCAATAGTATCATATGGACTCAAGTGAGCCTGGCCGCGCGTTTTCAGTTTCATGGCCGAAGAAATGGCTCCAGGCACATCATTCGGTCAGACCAAAAATCATGAGTACTGCACTGAGTTGGGTTTGTCGGGAATTTGTAGTTGCTCGATACCTGAATTTGGCTCGAGTAAAGTCTTCGAAACCTTCCATATTTAGAAGTACGTCCACCAATTTCAAATTCATAAATTTCGTTTAATGCTGCAGTGCTTGATACAGGTTACTTATCCTCTGGAGGTCATGCATTCATGGTCAGCCATCCAGGCCAGTGAGTATGCATCATGCTTACGTTCTGGTATTTGAAGCTTGGCACCATGGTCTCATTAACCAGGCTGGCATGCCGATGAAGTTCCTGCAGCTTCGGTGATGTGTACCTGCCCGCTTCACGAAGCGAACAAGCTCGGAGTTCTTTTTCACCGCATCGTACGTACTCGTACAGGCCACCCTGCTTCACCAAATTCAAAACGCTAGAACTCAAAATGAGAAGTTGCGTTGCTGAATGATTATCATCTGACAGAGTCGTAAAAGTGTTGGAAGCTTCACCTTCAATGTTGCATACAGCAGTCGACTTATAAGCTGCCATTGGTTGGCATGATTTTTTGATGGTGCGTGGCCGAGATCTTTAATAGACGATGATCATTTCATGTAGGACACTTGCGCACTTGGGCCACAGCGTGCTTGACGGAGAGGTTCAGCAACCCCGATGGGGTACCACTAATTGCTTCTATTTTGCTTGACGTACACAGTTCTAGTGCCGCTCTACAGCTGACCGCTGATATAAAGGCAGCAGGTAATCATATTCTTTCACCAACCCACTTTGTCACTCATTCCCGTCAAAAATCAACGGCCCACCCCGCAAACATGTTCGCTCCTTCCGTCTTCCTCGTCTCTCTTCTCGCATTCGTTGTGGGAACCAGCGCTGTACCTACCTTATCTGCTCGCGACAACAGCACTTGCAGCAGTACGGGCGCACAGTGCAACACCGGCAGCGTCTCATGCTGCCAAACCACATATGCCGTGCGTAGTTCCCTTTTGACTCGGTCCTAGGTCATGTCTGACTCCCGAACAGTCCAACAGCCAATCGCTGAGGAGGATCACAAGCGCACTGAACATCGCCCTTGACCCCGTCGAGGGCTCTGTTGGAATGGGCTGCAGTCCCATCAGCGTCATTGGTACTGGTAGCGGTGCGGTGTGTAACCAGGAGCCCGTCTGCTGCAGTGGCAACACATACGTAAGTTGTTTGCTGCTCTCGTGCTATGCATCCTGACGGACGAAAATCGTGTCCAGTACGGCCTCATTAACATTGGGTGCTCACCGATCAACATTTACCTGTAATCGTGATACCAGAATCCCTCCCCAAGAGTGATTTACTCCACTGTCGTTGACTCTTGACTCTTTGTAGTGTTCGTGTCTTAGATTTATGTTCTCTCGTAATTGAGGACCTTTTGCACGGTTCGTTCATCGAAAATGGAAACAGCTTTAACTTTATGTCGTCGGAATTCTGGGAGGTCTGATGTTCAAATATTGAATGTAGTTTAGATGGGTGCTGGTGATCGCGTTGATATTCGATTGAGGACTGTCTTTTGGACATCGAGGACGCCAGTGGGACATGTCGTACTTTAACAGTGTAACGATGAATAGATTGGATGGGTATATGAATCAACTGTGCATGTAAGTACCTAATAAGTATCATATAAAAATCGGATAGCTAAAAATGCTATATACAGGTGTGAAGAGCTATCCTGTAGCCATTATCAGTGCCTGCCCTGCCGCGAACCAATTTTGTAGTTCCGTGGTACATATGCGTTATTTGACGTCAGACTATATTCATGTTCAACTGTTGACACAGTCACCAAGAGCAACCGTTTGTGGACAGTACTCGACCGTGCCACTTAACTCTCCAGTATCCTGTCAGTGTTCCAAATACCTGTCAGTAAATCTCACACCCCATGGATTGCACTCACCGTTACATAAGGACAGACGATCTCCGTGCCGGAACTCTCCTCATAGCTAAGCACACGATAAGTATGTGCGCACAGCTGAATGTATGCAGACTCACGTGCACATAGTGATCCCGTAAGTTGACCCTTGGTCAAAGACAAGCGTTGCAGTGCCGCCATCTACATCTATGTCTTCTGGGCAAATAGCGCATCGAGCTCCTCGGGGAAGTCGTACAATGCCTAATTTTGCTCGGCCACGAACAGCAGGCCCCGCGGCATGGCGGTTTGGAATACCCACTGCAACACTGAGGAAGGACGCAAAGAAAATGAGGGCTGCGACAGTCAACAGCATTATGTTGTCAGATCAGGGAACGAAATCACTCGATGTTGCGTGCCCGGTTGTCTTTTGTGTTGTGTCTGCAACGTACAGGGTCATTTTGAGTCCCGAGCTAACCTGACATCGCTCATCTTCTTGGACAGGCTATGCTAATACTTATGGTTTCAGCAGCATGCGGAGATCCCAAAATGTACTTGGCCGGTCTTCGGAGAACAATAGAGAGGAATGTATAGGAATGGGATTGTGCATGTGATCGCCCCCGGGGGAAGAATATGCCAGATCACATGCAAATGATCATCAGAATGATGTTGCATTCGCACAATAAATTAAAGAAACTTGCAAGGCATGAGCATGCCGCTGCATGGGGTGTTCAAAGTTATAGATTCAGAACCTAAATGCACTAGAAGTAACGAAGTTCAGAACGTCTTGTGCTTTAGAGCGTCTAATGTCTTCCCTGTAGTGACAGCATTACTCACCATAGCTCCAAAGCTTTTGTGTGTCGCAGGGGCGTTGTTCTTTACCGTAACTGTTTATTTGAGCAAGTCCCGCATCGGAAGGCGTGTAATTTCCTCAGGCTGCAGTGGTCCATACCTTTGAAGTTCAGACCTTCAAATCGCTCGTGATCATGAAAATCCTAATCTCCCCTAGTCAGACCAAGAACCGGCGCGACAACTCACAGCCTGTGAAATGTTCCTCCGACAACTGAAACTCGTTGCTCCAGACTCTGCCGAGAGCTTCGGATCCAGAAGCATAGTTATAGAGGGCGAGCTTCTCCGTACATATATATCTCGCTATGCAGAGAACTTTCTATTGTTTGATGTGCCAGCCGGAGCTGCTCGTTTGCCGTATATATGTTGTGTTGATGAATTCAAGGATTTTCGCATGTTACCGCTACACCGTCAATATTTGCATCCCGTGACCCCGAACTTATGTACATACACTGCAACAACGGTGGCGTGATTGATTAGATCCTTTTCAAGACTGTCTTCATTCGATTTGGTCTGCCTAGGGAAGAAGACTTTCCTTTCACCAACATGAGCGCATCGTCGAACAGTCAACTGGACATGAGTTCGAAAAGAAAACCACATGTCATCATCACGATCGGGATGGCAGGGGCTGGCAAGTCCACCTTCGTGCAGCGCATCAACTCCTACCTCCACTCGCAAAATCCTCCACAACCGCCATACATACTAAACCTCGACCCAGCGGTTACTCATGTGCCATTCGAAGCAAACATCGATATCCGGGATACTGTCAATTACAAAGAGGTCATGAAACAGTGTGTTGCTGTTTCCATCTGGACGGTAGTGCATGAATAACAAAATGGATCATTGCGATGCAAGGTATAACCTGGGACCGAACGGTGGTATTTTGACTGCCTTGAATCTTTTTACGACAAAAATCGACCAGGTTCTGGACTTGGTCGAGAAAAGGGCCGAGACAGTTGAGTACGTACTTGTCATTTTTATTCTGCATTCGCTCTTACTTCTTCTCGTGCACCCACGTAGTCACATAATTCTTGACACTCCGGGGCAAATTGAGATTTTTACCTGGTCAGCATCTGGTGCCATTATCACAGATGCTGTTGCTTCCTCGTTTCCCACTGTGGTGGCGTACATCATCGACACCCCACGGACGACAGCTCCTGCGACATTCATGTCCAACATGCTGTATGCCTGCAGGTGAGTACTGCGTCATCTAGCGGTTCAATAATCTGTGACGCATTATTAGTATCATGTATAAAACAAAATTACCATTCATCCTTGTCTTTAACAAGACTGACGTACAACCCCACGATTTTGCTCTCGAATGGATGCAAGATTTTGAGGCATTCCAAGTCGCTCTTGCGTCCCATTCAGGATCGAGGGACTCTGAAGGTGAACCAACCTATATGAACAGCTTGATGAATAGCATGAGTCTGGTTTTGGATGAGTTTTACAAGCACCTCAAGGTAATTATACTACGTCGTTCTGTAGAAAGCATAGCTGAATGTATTTCAGGCTGTTGGCGTCTCGAGTACGACAGGTGCCGGCATCAAGGAATTTTTCGAAGCGGTGGAAGAGTCTCGTGAGACATATAAGATGTACGTTTTCTCTTCATTCTTCTCACTTTTCTCCTTAATTTTTTCCATGTCTGCAGTGAATATCTCCCAGAACTTGAACGCGCCCGCGCGGCACGGGAACAATCACTGCAGGATATAAAAGAAGACTCAATAAATCGTCTCATGAAGGATCTTGCCGTTGATCGTGCCGCAAATCCCAAGGCAGCCGCAGAAGACCGCTGGGCGTCAGACGAGGAGGATGACGATGATGACGAAGAGCTGGCAGTTAACCTCATCGATCGGAGTGAGTGACTTGCTAATCCTTTCGTTCGACCCCTGAAACATTTTTACTAGGTGAAGAACCATATCCTGGTCAATACATCGACATCACACGTATGCGACCACAAAGTGAGAATGTAAATTGGCCGAACCCGGGATGAAAATCCATTATTGGATGCGCGCTCCATTCAACGTTGACATGATTTACTCTACCATTCGTAAGTAGAAGGAGAACTCCGTAATATTTAGATTACTACTATCAATTTCGTGCACAGCTCTGATAAGCCAATTATCAAATGAACGTGTCAACATTACAACGGACAAGATGAAAGATAACACGATGGCTCACCATCTTTGATTGCACGATTTGTCGCTCGAAATTGCGGGATGATAATCTTGTGATAATTGTTACATTGCTCCTCAATGCTCTCGTTCATAACTTGAACACAAATGTATAAACGCCTCTCCTTTGATGTGTGGCTTCTCCACCGAGCAATTCCAACAGTGAACGGAGTCTACGTGGCAAGAGCATTAATAAATTAAATGGTACCCTGCGCTTACCATGAACTTCATAGCGTTGGAATGAAGCGATGACAATGGTTTCACAGGCAAAATCTGAGTTCATGGGAAGGTGACTCTATTGTTAAGCCTTGACAACCAAGTGGCAGACAGCAGGAATGCTTGCTGATTTTATTCAAGTCACCTCGAGCGCTCCGGTCCGACGGGTCTCCTTTGGACATACCGTTTCTGCCAATGTGCAGTGAGAGGGCCTTCGGAGGGACTGGTTAGTATGAGGGAAAGTACGAAAAATTCGGAAGTGATCCCTGAGGACCCAGAATGTGTAGTACTTACATTAATACTGTCAGCCAGCTGCAGGGAATAAGACGGTTGTTGTAATGAAATGTTTCGGTGAGAGTGACAGCAGTGGCGGTGGTCGCATTTTGCCGAAGGGCTCTTTATATGACCTTGACCAGGCGCACATCCCTGGTGCGTATCTCCACTTCATTCCACTGTCACGCCTCTCTCTGAGGATTAGCTACGAGCGCCGAACATTCTGAACCTCGCCAACCTTCAAATTCCTAGCTCGTGCAACGACGAGTCGGCGAGTTCGCCTTTACTTGATTTCCATATCATCCGCCAGGTTTCATCTAGATTGACCTGTAGACACCATTTCCCTCTCATCCACGCGATAGCCTTTCCATTGATACCGATACTCGCTTTTTCCAGTAAACCGGCATAATTCACAGGTTGTGCGTTCTTTTGACACATGGATCGGTGCGCACCTCGTTTCTCATTCAATGGTTGACAAAATCAATTGATTTTGGTGAACTGTAGCTACGCAAAAATAGAGAAAGTTGGTGCGTGCCTGTCGTGTGTTCGCATCAGACTACAATGAACTGGTGTGGCGCACGTTGTAGGAGAAGGTGCAGTCGCATTCCGCCCACATTCGTTGTTTATCGCTGACGCGCATTCAGGCACATATGGAGTTGTTTATAAAGCACGGGACGTTACAACAAATCAGATTGTAGCCCTTAAGAAAATTCGACTCGAAGCAGAGGATGAAGGAGTCCCAAGCACTGCCATCCGAGAAATCAGTCTGCTGAAGGAACTCAAGGATGACAATATCGTTAGGTATAACGTCTCAAACTGTGTCGGCCGCTCCTCGTGGCTAAATGTCTGTGTTAGACTGCTTGATATCGTGCACGCCGAACAGAAGCTTTATCTCGTGTTTGAATTCTTGGATGTTGACTTGAAGCGCTATATGGAGAACGCCAACACATCCGGTACGCCCATTGCCATCGGGATAATCAAGGTGAGTCAGCTTGGCATTTAAAATCGTTTCTTATTGGTCCCCTGCCCATCATTTATGATTCTTGACGCGTGGTGGACGCGTGTATCGCGCTTTGGCGCGTGGTTTGATGCAAAGGCGTCAACCAGCTGCTGCGCCTAAGGCGTTTTTGCTAGCGCAAGGCATCGGAATGCTTGGCCCATGCTATTTTTGTACATTTAGCACCATACGCATTTTCAGATTAGCATCATCACATCGGTTGTGATAGGGGATATGATGTGATACGCTAGGGCGGGGACGCGAAGCGGTCGTCACGTGATTCGGCAATTTGACTAACCGTGTTCCTATCACTATACAGCGATTTACTCATCAACTCAATGCTGGCCTTTTGTACTGTCATTCCCACAGAATCTTGCATCGCGACCTGAAGCCTCAAAATCTGCTTATCGACAAGAAAAACAATCTCAAACTCGCAGATTTTGGCCTCGCCAGAGCTTTTGGCATTCCGATGAGGACATACACCCACGAGGTAATAAGCACCCCTAAACTTTCTTTCTTACGTGTGACATCGTGAGCTGAGCGTTTGTGCTGTCATTCTAGGTGGTAACGTTGTGGTACCGCGCGCCTGAAGTATTGCTTGGTTCTAGGCATTACTCGACAGCTATTGACATGTGGTCTGTTGGGTGCATCTTTGCTGAGATGGTGATGCGTGGGAGTCCTCTGTTTCCTGGCGACTCTGAAATTGATCAGATCTTCAAGATCTTCCGGTAACACCTTGCACAATCAGATTGTCCTGACGGAACAATTGACCGTTTGATCCAGAATCCTCGGCACTCCAAGCGAAGAGACTTGGCCAGGCGTGACTCAATTGCCTGATTACAAGGATACATTCCCTCGATGGTCGAAGCAGGAACTCAAGAGTGTCGTACCTAATCTTGATGAACAAGGTTTGGACCTGCTTGCGGTATGTCGTCTTGTTGATTTATTATTACTACGCATTTCCATTTTTGCATTCCGTTGACCTTTGCCTGATGCTCACATGCTTTTTCGTAGCACACTTTGACATATGATACAGCAAAACGTATTTCTGGTATGTGGTGCAACAAGCTTGCTCATTTTTATTGTGTCTCACCATGCTTTCAGCAAAACGCGCTCTCAACCACCCTTACTTCGCGCACTACACACCGTCATGACAAGTTCTTTTCGCATCTGAGTAGATCACATACATAATTGATATATTTCACTTCCTTGTTACCCTTCAGGCTGTCGTTCATGACCCTTGTCTCCATATTTCGTATTACAGTCAGAGTAGCCTAAAATACGTCGAATGTGATAGTATGTGCGTCGTTCGGAAGGCTCTCGGTGGGAATCCGGACAGGTATCTCGAAAAGGATATCTCGGTCCGGTGTTATTAACGTCAAGGCGATAAAGCACGGCCTTGAGGACAGCACCAAGTCCCCCCAACTCGCTCTCATTCCTACCGCCACCAACGCACAGACCGTTCCCTTCTCCTCCATATTTTCAGATTTTTGTTCTACACTGTAATCGACGGTCATCATGGACGACGAAGTCGAGTATTTGGGCACCAATTTTGCTCAGCCAGCTACTTGCCCCTGTGATCCACAGCAACCGGTGACGGGTAAGCACCGTTGTTATTTGCTTGAACAACACCTCCTAGACATATTATTACCAAGGTGTCACTCTGCATGTTGAGTCGTGCGGTGGAAAGCCCGCTCACAATGTTTCCTTCTTCAACACCCGCACCTCCCATGTTCACATCGGTCGCAAATCAATCTCAGATGATAGGTCAATGAGGAAAGAGAATGATGATCAAAATGCTGTATTTGCATGTCCCGTAGTCAGCGCAAAGCACGCCAAACTTGTGTTGGCCTCCAGCGGCCACGTAGGCACATGCTGATTCTGTCACATCGGACTTGCACCTGACAACCTGTCCCAGGTGTATATTGTTGATCTCAAGTCCCGTCATGGGACCCATTTGCAGAAGAAAGGCGAGACAACATCTAGGATGTTGCAGCCTGAGGTGGAGATCACCCTTGCTGATGGCGATGTCGTGACGTTTGGTAAAGCTGTGGGGCAAGGCGCTACCCTCGTTTCGCCGGTCACAGTTCGCATCGAATTTTTGCGCGATATCTTGGATATGCGTGATTCGCCTCCGTGGTGCCTTACCCCTGCCGAGTCCTCAAGTCCTCGCCCACGAAAATTAAGCACTGGGCGCTATGGCCTTAACAGTCCCATTTCATATCATTCTTCCCCGTCTCATTCTTCAGAGTCCCTTTCGTCTCCCTCGGGCTCATCGAACGAGGCTGCTTTATATTCAGAGCATGAATCTGATATAGAAGAGATACCATCTTGGGAAGAACTTCGTACCTGCGTTTCATCCCTGCGCCAAGACTTTCCTGCAGACTTTCTGGGTGGTTCGTTAATCGGAAAGATGCCATCGCTCGGCTCGCTGATGCAGGATATCTGCCATAAGATCGCGGACCCCCTTGACATAGATTCTCCCCAACCTTGGTCCCCTCCGGCCATCGCAGCCATTGCGTCCGTTGATGACGATGACGATGAGCCTTCGTCCATTATCCACCCTGCGGATTCGCGGTCTCATTCTCCCATGGAGCTCTCCACGCCATCTCCATCGCCCCCTCAAGCCCCCTCAGAGCCGGAAGTCGTTGGCGCATGGCCGCCATCCCGGGCTGACTCCTTGCAGCCCGCTTTACGTCGGTCGGATGAGTCCAACAGAGTCAAACTTCCATCGATGTGCTCATTTGGGCACATGGGATCCCTCGAACCGGGATCTTTCGAGAGCTTCCCAGAACGGCTCCCCTCACTTTCTAATTTCACGCCGTTTGTGCCGCTGGAGGATGAACCGGCCATCTTGGCATCCATTCCTGTTCTCCCCTCCATTGCTGAGGTGCGGTCGGATGAATCCAAGATTTCCGGCCATGATGACCATGGAGACCTGCGCGATTCCATAAAGACTATTGAGGCGAGTCTATGTTCTGGGATTCTTATAACCTTATATCTCAACTTTGCCTACTTAGGGTCGAGTAAATGTGCTGCATTCCAGCGTTACTGACATCAAGAATCGCCATGCTTTGACAGAAGACGACCTTTATGACCTTCAACATCAAGTTGACATGCTCGAGCCTGAATCTGACCAACTTTTTGCACGTTTAGATGCTGCAGAAGACAAGCTATCTACTTTGTCAGACCTACAGGATCAAGTCTCTGAGCTGCAATCCAAGGCCGACGCAGAAAGTTGTGACAACTTCGCACCGCCTATGGCAGATGTCAAGGCTTGTGCCGACGCTCTCAATGCCCTCGTCATTGGTTAGTAGTGAGGTCCTTGTTACTGTTCTATTCATCTGATGAAATACCGCAGAAATGAAGGCCCTACGCGAGGAGACTGAAAAACGCGTGGAGGAGAGGATTCAGACAATCCATACCGCGAGGGCGGAGGCGCTGTCTGTCATTGCTGCAGAAGTAGAGGTAACGTACTCTCTTACACTTTCCTCATCGCTCTCATACTCTTGTAGACTTTCAAATCGCTTAAACGCAAACACTCTGAGATTGAGGTTGAGGTTACTCCTCCAGTCAAGATGGATATTGTTGTGGAAGAAGCCCCAGTGGCGGCTGCGAAACTTGAAATACCGGTCGAAGATTACAGGCATGCCAAACGGCCCAAGAGGATAATGACATCCATCGCGCAGACTGCAACGGCCATGGCAGTTGGTGCAGTTGCCACCTGGTCTGCGCTCGCCTTCTCGTAAATTTCAGAAGAATTCTCATATTACAATTGCTAAAATGCATAATTGGTTCTTGGTTTGTACCACCACTGTTCACGTTGTAGGAACCCTGTTGTGTATTTTCCTTCGCACGATGTACGTTATTTTAGGTTTTTGTACCGATCACATGTTGTATCAAGTTCCCTATGAGCATTATTTGAACTCTCCATAGATCTGGCTGCGTCCTGATTGATGTGAAGAAGCATACGGTGAAAAGTATTACAGAGATATATATGCAATAACAACGCTCATAAATATAAAGGAATCATTAAGAAAGAAGCCTGTCATTTGGGACTGCCAAACTTGGTCCGTATATCCCTAGTAAGAGCACGAAGCATAGCGGATGTAACCACTGTGGACTTGTCCTCAGGAGGCAAAGATGTGGTGGTGCTGAATGAGGGCGACGTGTAGGCAGGACTAGCGATGCTCAGTGAAGGACTTCCATCCTCGCTAGATTCATCGGAGGCAGATAATCTCCTCCGTTTGGCAGGGGTAGAAGACCTGCGGATGACAGTCAGTCAAGTAAGGACATTTTCATCATTAATGACGGACCGGCTGGATGACGCATTAATTGATGCAGTACGTTTACATGTCTGTCGCAGCTTGGCAGAACGATGGGCATTGAGCTCATCCGAGTAAGAACCTTGCTCAGTTGAGATTTTCAATGTCGCTGCATCGAGACGGGTTTTCCGTATGAGAGCGGGGTTTGTAGCTTTGGGGCTGAAGCGTTGAGTGGACAGCTCCTGAGCAACGTCATATATATATTGAACGAAGGTCATCGAGGGAAATTCTACAGCGAACAAGTTTGAGCTGCACACACAATCCATGTAGAGCTAGCATACCTCGGTCAAGGACTTGGTGTGATCTCAGATCACCTGCGAGATGTCTACCGGGATCTTGTAACGATGGATTGTCCAGCCATTGAAAAACCGCATCAAACATTGAGCTGTGGGGTGATAAGCAAGAGAAAGGCGCGGGAAGGAAACATGACATACTCCGAGTCTCTGAAGTGTTGCAGCTTCAGGTTGGGCAGAATATCTCCAAAGATACTGCCACCCATCAGTTGAAGTGCAGCACTAGAGATGGTGTTGAGAAGCTCTATACACAACTCTAAGAATCTCCCAAGAAGACCCCAGTCAACTGGAAGTCGTCGTCAGTACTGAACATTCAGCAGCACCAGTATTTACTTACATTCCCCATTCACTGTGCATTGCTCTAATCGCTGAGAGGTAAATGCCTGCCATATGGGTTTCCACTGACTGAAGAGGTCTGTCCGAAATTAGATACTAAACTTTGAAAAGTATCTCGTAAACCTCAACATACCTGGTACAGACATCCACCGTACGAGTTTGCCTTCAGTATCAACTTTGACTGACAGCAAGGCGGACTGAAACCTAGAGTCAAGGTCCGAGGCCGTGGATGTTAATGATAGATCAACATGGGAAGACGAGATTTCATCGTGAAGTATTGCAGCAATCTTCAAAATGTTCAGCCGTTACTCAATTTTCAGAACAACATTGGGTGTACCATATCATTAAAATCGGAAGAAGAATCGAGCTCCCCGCCAGACCAAGATATCGTCAAGAGGGATGGAATGAAATGCCGATCAGGAGGTAACGACTCGATGATATCTCGTAAACGTGAGCAATCATCCAGCATTCGATATTTTCTACCATGCATGAGTTAGCAACTCGTAGCAAGCAGTTCATCACAGCTAACCTTTCCAGAGGGTCTTCAACCTCGCCAACTGGAGTTCGCTCGAAAATGATGATACCCGGGTATAATGCTCTGTTGTTGTGTGGCTGCGGCACCACTGGTATTTGGAATACATTGGCGTCCTTCCAGCTGCCAGAGTCAGGCACATCGAATTTCAGTTCAAGCCAAATGGCAGTTCCATCATTATCCTGGTTCAAGGACAGCCAGGCAGACCAGCTTTCTGGAATGGTGCGTGACGTGGCCTTTAGGTGATGCTGCAGTGCATGGAGGAAAGATCCACGAGCCCAGCGCCGTTCGTTTTCTTCACGATTCTAAGACCACAATGTATTCAAAAGGTGTGGCACATTTGATACGGACGATGTACCGACCTTTTCGAACCGCTTTACAAGTTCTTCATCGCTGGGCGGTGGCCGGTATTCGCTGGACAAGCGATTTCTGAGCCGCTTCCTAACGGGGCTGGATCGTTCAGGTGTAACCACTTTGCGCTTGTTCTCTTGTGGCAAGGAGCTAGTACTCTTCGAAAGTCGCTCCGTGTGTACGCGCTGGCTATAGGCCTCGCTTCGGAGACAAGCTTCTTTCCACTTGGTACGATTAGCCGTTCGTTCCCTCCATTCACGGAAGGCCTCCTTGATTACCAAGCTCCTTCGAACAAATGCGAAAGCTTTGGATTCGAGCGTCTCTTGGTCCACGTTGCTAGTGGACGAAGAAACCGACGTCTTGCCGTTGAGTGGACTTTCCAGTTTAGTCGAAACTGCTTCAAGATCGGCAGCAGTTATTCCTGAACGCAAGGGAGTCTGTACGGAGTCACGTCGGTGTAAGCTGGCCATAGAACTAAGTATTGATCTTGTCCCGGGCGACGAAAGTACCAGTGGGCTCAGAATTTCAGTAGGGGAAGCGGCGAGCGAAGTAGGTTGAAGTTTTTTGAGAGACCCGAAAACGGACTTCGTGGGTGTGCCAGAGATGGTAGAAGGGATATATACCGTCGCAGTGGGTGTTGGCGGTAAAGATATTGGCTGCTGTCTACTTAAAGGTGGCGGTTGAGAAGGTGGTGTTTGATCTAGGCTGCCAAAAGAATCATGGGAAATACCGAAAGTTGGTTGTGAAGTGACGGGAGAAGGAGGAACTGGAGGTTGGTATGATGATGTAGGTTGTGTGACAATTGAAGAAAGAGAAAGCAATGGAGCAAATGCTGATGCATGAGGGTTGAGAGGTTGTATAGATGACGCAGCCTTGTTGACTTCAGGTATGGAACCAAGTTTTGGGGAAGGGGGTAATGGTTTACTAAAGGTAGAGGGAGGTGGTGGCGGAGGCGGAGGCGGAGGCGCTGTAAATGGGACCTGAACCTTGCTCTCGTTGGGCGCTATTGGGGTCGGAGATGGGACAAGTGGAGGTTGACCAAAAACTAGATGTTGACCTAAGTTGAAGGTGTGATCAATAAACAAAACATCGAAAACAGGTTGCCCACAAACCCGAAGAGGGTGCTTGGCTAACGATAGAGGTCTGAGTTGCAGAGGATCCAAAAACCGATGTAGGGACGGCAGCTAAGCCAAAACCAAACTCGTTCGTGGAGCCGAATGCTGATGTCTGGAATGTCGTCGTCCCGAATACACTGGGAACAGATGTCAGATTTGAAAACGCAGACTTTGGTGATTGTGGTGCAGGTTGAGAAAAAGTGTTTAGGAACGCTGATTCAGTGGGCTTCGGACCAAATGTATCATTGAGCCACTCAGTTCCGCTTCGCTGCAGGGGCTTCGGGGAAGATTGTGGCGCATCCACCAAGTTAGCCTCGAAGGGTGGCTCCTCTTCCTCGTGCATAGCGTCTGATTCTTCTACAATAGCATCATGATGCTCATCTACAACAGCAGAGCTGCCATCGATTATATCCGAAATGGTGAGATTTTCCCGCAGGCTTTCAATATCGTCGACGGTGTCGGTGCCAAATAGGTGTTCTATGATGCATGCGACCAAATATATCATGGCATAGTTTCCTTCCCCCTGGAGCACTATGATCAATTCGTTGAAGACCCCAAGCGCCTCGTTATCTACAGAAAGAGGAGAGCTTCTGCCGATGGGGGCACTCTTCGCCTGTACGAGGAGCCGGAATTTGGTCGTGAGCTTGAATACCGGATGCTCGAGGATAAAGGAAGGGATATCCTCCTGTCGCTCTTTTTGATCACGAATATGGATCAGACGATGATAGACTCGCATTTCGAGCTCTGTTGGTGATTGATATTTTCCTCGCTGGTCTTCGTAAAACTCCTTCAGACTTTGAAGAGCTGCGAGCACAAATATTATCAAGCAGGTTCGTCAAGTAGCGATCCACGTACTGTACTTCAGCTGCTGTTCCTCCAGACTGACCTGAGATCCGGGTCGGTCGCGCTCCAGATGAAGACCAAGGATGTGAAATCGTGCACATCTATCATGGCACTCAATTGCGATGGAACCCATTTCATGCTGCATCGTGAAGTCACTTCGTACAGCACGCGAACGATCGCGAATAAAATTGAAGGTTGCAGAAAAGCCGCCTCTGGGGAGCAGGTCATGAAAAAGATAGTCGAGTGTGCGCTGTCATAGACTGAATTAAATTATGGATGCATATAGTATATCGGAGCAACATACTCGAAGAACTTTTGGAGGACGAAGATCGGAGGGTAATGTCTTGTCACCAGCTGCCCGTTCATACATTTTGACAGCTCTCTTGTGATCGACGCGTTTGGTTCCTGGAACCTAACGAGTAGTCAGCGCAGATATCTAGCACACTTACTAATTAAATGTCCTCGTACAATTTCCCACTCAAAGAGGTTGTTCTCGCGCTCGCGGCGGTAGCGTTCGAATCTCGGGCACATATCCATGCATGTGCCGACCATTGTGATAGCATCTTCCAGTCTTTTTGGCACATTGGGATCGTCCATTTGACCCTCTGCAATAGCTGTCTTGCGCTCGACTTCGCGGGCTTTCACAAGCTGGAGACTCGAGTAAAGGTAATATATACCGAATGAGTCATATAACCCACCTCTTTCCAGAATCGTTCCCTCTCCTCGAGAGTATCTGGCTCTTGGTGTTCGACCTCATCTACATCAGTGGCATCCTCCATTTCGCTATTGTCCCCTTCGCTGGCAGCAGCTGACCCAGTATCTAGCGCGCCTCCTTGACGGAAATTCAGGGTAGTATTAGGAAATTTGCCACGGGACCCTCTTCCTCGGCCCCTACTTCCTCTGTGCCCTCCACGCTCCCATCGCTCGGTGTCTGTGCCTCCATGGGGTGTGCTACTTCTGCTGGTGGCATTGTCCGCGACCCATTGCTTGTTTTTATGGTGCGCTCTTCGTCCAGCGCTGTCATGGTGGGCACCGTTTGCGCGTCCTCTCTGTGTTCGGAAATGGGTGGTCGACTCCATGTTGCCGACTGCGCTGGTGATCACAGTCTTGACAGAGTCTCACACTTTGTCGTGTTGACGGTGTTTGATAGTGTTTATTTCCAAAGGCTTTGAGCAATAGAGCCAAACAATACCTGAGAACCTTTTTATGTAAGCAACAGTTAGTAAGCGGCGATCGGCGAGAACCCTAGTCTAGACTCTAGTACTAGTGAGTTATACTCACACCGTGATGTCTGATGCTCTAGGGACGTGTTGCGCGCTCGGACTCACTGCGTGCTGCGACGTCATGGCTGGCATATGTCTTGATTTCATGTCCATACGTATGTACCATGATTTCTCGAGTACCGTTTAATGCAATTCTGCGCTGGCAGGACATCCATGCACAGAGCACCTCTGTATTAGTAGCTGCTGCTCATGCAGAAAGGCCGTCGACGACACCACATCTGACGTTGAAAGAGCGCCTCTCATCTGCGAGAATAGACAGCCTAGTCCCCATCCACCGATGCATAGCACTGAATGCTTGTAATCTTAGGCGCGCACGCTCGTTGGTGCGCCGCTGTGCCAAATATGTAGTACTACTGGTAGGTGGTGTCCTACCTTAGACATGGACAAAGCTAAACCAGTAATCATTTTCAGATATACTAAGGTTGTATCATCACTGTATCTCACACTACAGGTAAAATAGATAGTTCCATATAAATGAAGAATATTTAACGGATAAAACGAGCGGAACGGAATGAGCGAAATGAGCGTAACTCGAGGTATACATAAATAACAATCGAACCAAGCCCAAATAGAAAGACTATCCAAAAAGAAGGGTATAAGAAAGGAGGGGTTGGTTTAGACTCCTGGTGTAGTAAAGTCAGTGAAGTTGGGCCAGTTGCCCAGCTGTCCAGGGTCGCCTCCAATGCGGACCCAAGCAGAGTGCGATGGCGTCGGACCGTCCAAAACGAAAAGTTGGTGCCATCCAGGTGGACTTACATACGCATTGGGGGGTGCCGTGATAGTACAAGTATTCCCAGAGCACGAAAACGCAGGGAAGAGAATCCTCCCACCGCTCATGACGTTTCCGTGCGTGCTGGACGAAGCTATATTTGAAACAACAGTCAGAAACCGATCCATCCACAATAACTAGCCTTGCTTACCCGCCACGAGCGAGATGCGCATGTTGCTCGTCGTTCCCTGGAACAGAGTCACCGTAATACTATACTGCCCGCCCAGCGCCCAGTCAGTCTCAGTAATAGTAAACACTGGTTGCTTGAGTCCTTGATTGAGGTATGGCGGAATATAAACCTCAATGCGCATCTCCTCTGGGTATACAAAGGACCCGTTGGGATAGTACGTCTGAGGGTCTGAACCAGACACCAGGACACGCCCGTCGGGTAGAAGGGTCGCTTCGGAGTGATACAAACGAGCTACAATGGTATTGTTGAGGATGGAGATACGCTGACCAATCGGCTGCGAAGGGTCGTATAGAATTGCGCTAAGATTAGGATCTGTCGCAAGGCCAAAGCCGGCAACACCTTGATGAGCACCGTTCAAGATCATATACGTGCCATCTGTGATTTAATGTATTATTAAAATCTAGACTTCCGTAATGCGTCATTATATTTACCTGGCAGAGTCGTGATGCAAGGCATCACACGTTTGGAAGGCTGGCAGTTGGTACACCTTAGCATCAAACCTTAACTTTCCCAAAATCAAATTGGCTTACCATACGTTCCAGCGTCCAAGTCGCATTCGGTACTTCGGGGGCAATGGAGATACAATTGTCCAGCGCAATAGCGGCTCCGATCGTTGAGCCACCACAGATGAGAACCTCGATTGGATCGGTGTATGGTGCGTGCTGTGGCAAAAGTACCGCAGACCCTTCCATCGGGTACGTCCGGCCTGCGAGAAAGTTGTTCACAGCCCCTGGCATATTTGGCAGCACGGTCACCGTGGCAAAGGTGACAGGGTCAAGAATGCGGGCCTCGTTGTAGTACCCTTGTTACGTTCTGTAAGAAATAATGTATCTCACCATAATGTCACGTACCAATGAAAAACCGACCACTAGGCAGCACCAATAGGAATGGGTAGAGATTGTTGGGGTCTGTCCGTTGGAGATAGTCCAGTGTAATGACCGTATCGCCACCAGGGGGCTTTGGAAGGATCTCGAGGCTGGGCTGCGGGGAAGCATTACTTCCCGACTCTCCCCCAACGACCAAAATACTTCCATTTGGCATCATCATCGCAGTAGGATACCATCGGCCACGCTGAGCACGCATAAGTACATTGAGCCAAACACCAATAGTTCAGAGCTTACCTGAAGTGTGAGCTCATTAACATTTTCTTCCCAGTCATTGGTACCATTGACACCAGCGCTCCCATCCGGCGTGTATAATCTCACACCAAAAGTCGACGAAAGCGACCATCCACCTATATTGATTTGCCTGATCATTCCAATGTAAGCGCGAGCCTGAGATGCCAAGTGAAACGTCAAACCTTCCTCCCTTGTCTGGTAGAACAATACTACCAGAACAAAACACGTCCGACTGCACATGCATCTCGCGCCAAGCCAGCTGGTAATTGTCCACCAAACTGAGATCCAATTCGTACGCGCCAGTAGAATTATTATATTCCGAGGTACCATGCTTTTCAAGGAAAGTGACTTTGTTGTTGATGCCCACAGTGGCGATGAGAGGGACGACAAGTCCACCTATGAAGAACTGCATAGATTATGAGCGTTTTGTATATTTAGGGCAAAATGAGACACACCTCATAGTAGCCGGTATTCGCGGGGGTTTTCCACGTATTCATCGTTCCGTTCCAGTAATAAGTAGACAACCTGCTTCCTCCTCCACACAGGTGAATCGGGTCTCCCGAGCAAGCCGTGTTACACTGTGAATCCGAGACATAGGTCCCATTAACCGCCGTGATATCGCTGACGTCGCCGCAGACTTGTCTCTATCAGCAATCCGCAAGGAAGTGGAGTGAATCGATGCGCTTACAACACTGGACTCCGTATTCAAGGCCAGCTACGGGATACCCGAAGGCAGCACACTGGTTCAAGCACGCATCGACGGTATTGTTCGTGGTCCATTCATTTTCATATTGGAATGTCCGAGCGCCAATGGATGGTTCTCTGCATGGTAACATCAGCATCACAAGCGTAGGCAGTGAAGAATCACTAACGCCAAACAGCCTTCATATACCCATTGTCCAGGCAAGTTTGTCTTTTGCACCACAGGAACAGGGAGCAATGTTATGTTTCCATTAGAGGAGTAAACAGACAATCGGTTTGGACCACCGCATGCCTCACTAGTTCGCGTCAAGAACATAAAACGGGCGAACTAAAGAAGACACGCACGTCGCATTTCCACCACAAGCCATGTTGCAGCCACTTTCTGCACCCTTCGTAGCGCCATTAATGAGATAATTACCGCAGACTAGAACAAGAGTCAGAGGAGGTGAAGAAGAAGATAGAAACTACTTACAGCATTGGGTGCTGTACTCGATGCCTGCAATGGTGAAGTTTTGCCCGGCACAGTTCGAGATACAATTCTCCACTGTCATGGTACTGCTGTCAAATTCGTTCCCCAATACACGCCCATTTACGTTGTCGACGTAGCATCCTCCATACGTCCAGTTGCCAGTTAAGCCAGAGGTCACAGGCGAAACAGTGCCAGGATTGCCAGGATTGACGACAACGGTAGTTGGAATAGCCTGAGTATAGTTATACATACTGAGCCGGTTCGGCCCTCCGCAATACTCGGACGAATTTCCCGCGCATGTCATATCACAGTCCGCGTTTGGGGTGGGACCAGAATTGTTCTCGATGGTCAAGCCACAGTCTGCAAATACCTGTCAGCAAAAGGAACGTTTGATGGAAGATGCATGCGCACAGCATTCAGCAGAGTATTCCATGCCGGCATGAGGGTATCCAGCGTTGTAACATGCCGTGGTACAAGATTCAACAGTAACACTTCCGGTCACGCCAGTCCCGTAAGGCAGTGCTCGTGTCGCTGAGTCGCTGGTACAAATCCGAGTTAGCTCAGGAGTCATGCTTGGCATACAGGGACGTACTTGTAACATCCGAGCAACGACCAGTTACCAACGCTAGGGACCAGGATGGGTGGAGCGGGAGGCTGGGCCCCACTCCAGAATATATCCAGTCTGTTGCCGGCACCGCAGAATTCGCCAGCGTTACCAGTGCAGGCCATGTTACAGTCCGATGAGCTGACATTGGTGGCGCCACTGGAGAAATAGTTGCCGCAGTCTATGTGAAAGATGCGATGAGCCATACAAATTAGTGTAAAATAGTACGTACAACACTCCTGAGCATATTCGACGCCTGCGTAGACGTAGGCGTTGGAGCCAGTCGAACAAAAGTTGACGCATGACTCGATAGTCATATTCACAGTGTCTGTATAGGCAGCTGCAGAAAGCGTTCTTGTACCACCAACATTATCGCTGGACAACGCAGGTCATAAAATTTCCACCATCGTGAAAGGATATACTCACGTCCAGCATCCAAGGGCAGTCCAGGTTGTGTTGCGTCGGTGAAGATGGTGTGACGGGAAGCGATATGCACAGGCGGTCTGTAGAGAAGAGATGAGTGACTTTGTACTACAGGCAAAGGAAGGTCGTACTGCTGTGAGCGAGGATATGATCCAAATCAACGAGAAGGTGGAAAGACCAGCCATCTCGTCGTGATCGACACTTCCTCAAGAACGCTGCATTTTATACATCCCAGGGCTTTCCCTTCCTATCAACTTTTCTGGTAACCTAGGTTCTGGAGACAGTTGGGAGAAGCTGTCAGGGAGAAAAGGGACATCAAGGTACTTTGTTCCATCGCCCGGGATAGATCTTGTGGCCAGCAGCCAGATATTCAGGTCGCATCATTCAAGCTGAGCCGGCCAGGTTTGCTAATATCGGAGATTACGTGTCCCTGAAAAAAAAAGAAGGTTATCCATGAGTCGAGAGAAGAAAGAAGTAAATGATCGCTCTGACGGAGTAATGGATGGTCAAATCAATACGAGGCTCTATGAATTCATCCAAAGTGCTTACCACGCAGCTCCAATTTGCGAATGCACGGTGTAGACGTGCAGTAGTTGCCTATAAGCGAATAAGAAGCGTCCCTGCCAAACTGACGTCTGGAAAGATGGGTCTAGACTTGCTGTCAAACAGACTCTATTTTGGAGGAGATCGCCCTTATTCTCTTGGTGCAAATAAGGCCTGAGTACTGCCTAACTCACCCGCTATCTCACATGATTGCATGTACGTGACTTGCGAAGAGCACATAGGCAGGCACGGGTTTGGGCGCTCGGGCATCTGGGCATGGTGTACAGGAACGAAAGGTCAAGCACTTTTTAGGGATTGTGCATGAAGGTAGCCAGGCCCGAGAATAGTTAAGAACTCACGTCTGACAAGACTGGATGGATGATCGGATGTAGGTTGCGTGTAGAGTGGGCCTAGAAAGCGCGTGATGAGCTGAAAACACACGCGGGCATGAAGTACCTTGGGATCACATCAAATGGAGATGAAATTCGGAAGGGCTAACCGCGGTGATGTCGGAATAGTTCAATAACTGATACAGTTCAACAAGGATGTCGGTAGCGCTTTGTACTGTAAGTTCCCTGCAGCAGAGATAGACATGCTTAGATCTATAATGTAGAATTGATAAGAATAGTGGACGATGAAGATTGAAATCTGTTACACGAAGCAAAGCTTGAGTTTGATTGCTCGCGGAGTGATTATTAAGCGGTAAGTTGGAGTCAGCTGAGCAAAAACTTTGATTTTTGAGCGGTGACCCCCAAGAATTAAAAGGATGACTTACGACTGAGTAGCTAGCGTGCAAAGGATGGACCTGCAACAAAGCTGCAAGCTGACCATTGAAAATCATTAACTGTAAAGGAATAGGAAAGACATACGTTTTTGGTGTTGTGGCGGGAAATGGCCAAATAGGCTTTTTGATCACTCTCAACCAACCCCGCCGCAAACCTAAGAACATCTCCGAGCAAGGTATGAACTTTAAAGGTTTTGGTTCAATCAACTTCGAATCAACTTCTTACTTTGTCTCCCATCATGCCTTCCACAGACTTGATAAATATTAACAAATGTCTGCAAATCAGCAGATCTCTCCAAATCCCAATCCTACTCCTACAAATCAATCCTCTTCAAGTTCAGCTTGGACAGAGCCTCCTTGGTCAGGTTGGATAGAGACTACTGGCGATGCCCTACTCATACTCGAAGCCGCTCGTCGTGGTTTAATTCCACGAGTAACTAGGCGTCTAGTCGATTCAGAGCGCAAAATGATAACCTCTGGCTCAGTCTTTGTCTTCGACGAGGACGAGAGCGGTATTAAGCGCTGGACCGACGGTTTCTTCTGGAGTCCAAGTCGTATCTTAGGCAACTTTCTTCTTTATCGTGAAACCGACAAGCGTGGTGCAGGTCATCGAGGCGTTCGCTCAGACCCTGCCGAAATGAACGAACATTCTCAGTACAACGTGGATGGCGTTCGCCTCGAGGGTCAAACTTTGAGTCGTCCCAAAGGCGAGTCCAGCTCCATGGGCATCGACAAACACAGGGAACGTGTTCTCGTCGGCAGTCTCACCAATAGCTACAAATTTAAATCTGACGGCCTCATGAAGAAGGTCTGCCCTTCCCCCTCCTCCTCCTATACTCCTTTTCTCACGGTTTCATTCATATCAGACCTTTTCGTTGACAATCGGTGGTGTATCACAGCATCTCATCTCTTACTACAAGGTCGAAGATGTAGAGCAAGGGCGCTTACGCTCCCCCTCATCGCTTCCCGAACTGGCATCTTTGGACATCAGTCCAGAATACCTCGACAAAACTCACTTCCGTAACCCTCCTAAAGTGGAGATTGGTGTAGATGGTGTGCCTCGTTACCGTGGAGAGGCAGATGATATCGAATCCACCCCTTCCATGATCACTGCTCCTCTCTCGTCCGGACTTCCTCTTCTTACCGATGGTCGCATCACAGATGGGAAACGAGGGGGGCGCTACAACCCTTACGCCACCGGCAGTGGCAAACGCTCGCGTAAATCCAAGAGTTCTCAGCCAGAGTCCACATCTCCAACGGACCAACACGCACCCCCTCTGCCATCCCCATCGACTCCTACTACATCGCAAGCTCCGCCACCCCCTGCATATCCTGACCAAGCAGTGTCGAGTCTCCCTCCCCAACCTCACTACTCTGCGTACCCAACCCCTTCTTACTACGGCGTTCCAGGGTATTCCACTTCCCACTCCAGTTCTCATTCCACTACCCATTCTGCTACCCATCCTCCAGTGTACTCAAGTCCATCGTACCCTACACCGTCCCCGACAACTCCTCACCAGCCATCCCCAGCTCCATCTCAGCCGTACCCATACCCTGGGTATGGCGGCGCATCAGCCAACGCTGACACGCAGCAGACTCTGATTCCTCACCACCCACCTGCTTCGGTGCCCCAAAACAACTACTATCAGTACTACCCCCCGGCAGCCTCACAACCTTCATATGGTAGCTACCCCCCAAGCAACACTTGGCCGGCACCAACGTACGCCGGCTACTCTTCCTCAACATCTGGCTCCTCCAGCGCACCCCCACTTTCCGCCAGTATAACTGAGCTACCCGATAAACCCTCGGAAGGCCGCGCGGCACCGGAGGCCGGCTCCAATAGCCCTGCATGAGACTCTTTCATTTGCTAGGTTGTATTCTCTACGTGCTCCGTCTTTTTCCTGTCGCTCTCCAGTCTTCTTTCATTGTGCTTTCATACTCGACCGAGTATTTTGTCTCCATAGGTCCCTTTCTTTTTCTCATTTCCATTCCCATTCCCATTCCCATTCCCATTTCTGCTCTGCTTCTTTTTTTCGCTCTTCGTTCACTTGGTTTCGGGGATTGATTATAACTAGTATTCCGTATCGGCCCTTGGCTTGTCTATATGTACGACTGCAAGTGTGTCCGTTGTTAGTTTTAGCGTTAGCGTGACTCTGGTCGATATGGCCCCCTTACCTATGCGCTCTCTTTCGTATTATAATCCTCATGCTGGCGTTCGGCTTCAGTTGATAAGTACTGTACTACCTACTTACCTTGTGCTGTGGGTTACATATGGAATATAGGCTTACCAGTATCGCTGATGCGCGTAAGGCCCCGGCTCGGACTTTCGAGTCCGACAACGTTCGTATCGATGAAATTCATTCACGGAAATTAGTCAAATCGATGGACTATAATAAATCCTTTGCTTGTAGATCTTCAATTTCGAATAGGCATCATCCTGACGGATTTTCTTCCGACCGAATGGATTCCGTCAAGTTGATTAGCAGATTCCGCGTACGGCAACCAACAATTTCCACAATCATTTACACGGAAATTCGAGCTGCCAACAAATTTGAATGAATCCTGCTTCGTGGGAGTTCAGGATCGTTGTCAAGCAATTCTGGTTGGTGAGAATAGTAGGAATGTTATGTATTGCATGGTATATAGACGGGACAGAGATATGGTACAGACACGTATACAGCCAGCACAAATCCAGGAGTTTTCAAATCGATCATATGTCCAACGGACAAACATCAAACAAACATAGACCAAAACATGCCACGAATCATGCAAACGGAAAACTGCCCTCTACCGCAGATGGGGGAGCAAATTGATCATCCTTCTGAAAGAGAGATCATGAGCCAAAACACGAGAAGGAGTGAAAAACCTGACGTACGTCCTCCCACACTGGATCTTCGATACCGTCTTCATCAAGAGGCTGCCACGGTGGCGCACAGTCAAGCCACCTGGGTGAACGTCAGGATCGGTCTCATAAGGGGAAATCAGCAACTTACAAATGGTCCTCTGTTTCCTCTTCCTCTTCTTCTCCTCCGCGGAATAATCGCTGTGCCCAATTATTTTGTCTGTGCTTCAGGGTGTACAGTGGCGTGTAACAGTACTGTCCAGTCTTGTCAACCGCTTTCCGGAGGAATGCTGCTTGAGCATCAGTCCACCAATCCATGGAGGCTGTGCCGCCCGCAGTTAGGCCTACAGCAGCCGGAATCGGTGCACTAGCGGTTAACGCCAGTGCTATCCTCTCTCCGGCTGCGTCAGGCTGTCAGACAAGTGCTACCAATGAAACACAAAGCAAGTAGACGCACACTTGTTAGACAAATAGATATAATATCCTGGGCACGTGAACCTGCTGGTGACGAGATACTTGTCATGCAGTTCGACTGCCTTGTGAACAAGGGTCAGCACCTTGCCCCGTGGAATAAATTCCTGCTGGGGCTTGTGCATTACGAGGACGGCGCCTCGCTTGCCTTCTTGGAACTGAAATTCGGCCTTGACAGAAGCTGAGGCCAGGTTGAGGAGGGAGCTGGCCGATTAGTACATGATGAATGATAACACACAAAGGAAGACGTGCGTGCGCTCTCACACTTCTGGCTTCGCCGAGAAATCCCCTTGTTTAACACCCGAAGAGGACATAATTATGTCGTCGTCGACTCCGCCCATCTGTGGCTGACATGATGGCTCAGATAAATTGATATTCAAGCCTTGCTTGTTCAGTAACGTTTGGAATGCTGGATCGTATATATTCCCTTCCACGTCAAGCTCTCCAGATTCATTGTCGATCTTCCCATAGTCCCCCACCTATGAGCCTCGACTGTGAGACAAAATCTGGGCAGTAATCACTAGAGCACTTGAGCTGACCTTGATCTCAATTGGCGGATCCCAATTAGCCCACTTGGACGAGGCCTGACGAATGAGATCGATGAACTTGCGAGAGGCTGCAATGTCTGGCATTGCTGAAACTTGCGCAAAGACAAGAAGAAAAGGCGGAAGAGAAGTTTAGCGCGCGAAAGGCTGTAGGGCAGGGCATTTATAAGGTTTCTCCGGCGGCAAGTTACCAAGTACTGCCTTGCAGTGACCGCATGTCATGCTTCGTCACTCTTCAAGTGATATTTTCGATCTTGTAATCTTCACCAAAGCACCAACGGTCATTCCTCGAGTTCTCATCACTGTGATCGCGCGCGCAGTCGTTGCCGTTTGGCAAGCGCGTGTTTACTCTAGTCGATGGTATAATTGTTAAGTATGAGAGACCGGCCGGCTCTCGTCCCTGTGAATTTAAACACCGCAGCTGTTTCAGTCTAGTTATCTTCTTTTAGTCAGACCAACATCATGTTCCAGGTGCGACTAATTGAGATAAAAATGATAACTCTAGGAGGGACGCAAGTGTGGAAGCCGCGGGTGGGCGGGTACGCATGCCGTGCAGAAAGTCAGGGACAACGATATAATATTAATACTTTAGCGCTATAACTTTATGATACATGGCAGTACGAGCTTTTGGGCACGAGTCATTAGTTATGTTTTGAGGAGCAGAATTATATACTTCCGTACGTAGATCCCACGGCGACTATCAACGAATTCATTGATGATGAAATGCCCTGCCCAGGGCCTAGGCTACAGCTCACAGGCTCCAATTGCGCGCTAAATTACTCTTCCGCCCTTTCTTCTTGTCTTTGACCAAGTTTCAGCAATGCCAGACATTGCAGCCTCTCGCAGGTTTATCGATCTCATTTATCAGGCCACGTCCAAGTGGGCTAATTGGGACCCGCCAATTGAGATCAAGGTCAGCTCAAGTGCTCTAGTGATTACTGCCCAGATTTTGTCTCACAGTCGAGGCTCATAGGTGGGGGACTATGGGAAGATCGACAAAGAAACTGGAGGGCTTGACGTGGAAGGGAATATTTACGATCCAGCATTCCAAACGTCACTGAACAAGCAAGGCTTGAATATCAATTTATCTGAGCCATCATGTCAGCCACAGACGGGCGGAGTCGACGACGACATAATTATATCCTCTTCGGGTGTCAAACAAGGGGATCTCTTGGTGAAGCCAGAAGTGTGAGAGCGCACGCACTTCTTCCCTTGCGTGCTAACATTCATCATGCACTAATCGGTCAGCTCCCTGCTCAACCTGGCCTCTGCTTCCTTCAAGGTCGAATTTCAATTCCAAGAAGGCAAGCGAGGAGCCGTCCTCGCAATGCACAAGCCCCAGCAGGAATCTATTCCACGGGGCAAGGTGCTGACCCTTGTTCATAAGGCAGTCGAACTGCATGACAAGTATCTTGTCACCAGCAGGTTGACGTGCCCAGCGTATTGGATTTATTTGTCTAACAAGTGTGCGTCTACTTGCTTTGTGTTTCATTGGTAGCACTTGGCTGACAGCCTGACGCAGCCGGAGAGAGGATAGCACTGGCGTTAACCGCTAGTGCACCGATTCCGGCTGCAGTAGGCCTAACTGCGGGCGGCACAGCCTCCATGGATTGGTGGACCGATGCTCAAGCAGCATTCATCCGAAAAGCAGTTGATAAGACTGGACAGTACCGCTACACGCCACTGTACACACTGAAGCACAGACCAAATAATTGGGCACAGCGATTATTTCGCGGGGAACAGGAAGAGGAAACAGAAGACCATTTGTAAGTTACTGATTTCCACTTATGAGACCGATCCTGACGTTCACCCAGGTGGCCTGACTGTGCGCCACCGTGGCAGCCTCTTGATGAAGACGGTATCGAAGATCCAGTGTGGGAGGACGTACGCCAGGTTTTACTCACCCCTTCTAATGATTTGGCTCATAATTGATCTTTCAGGACGACGATGAATTTGACCCCCGATCTGCGGTAGAAGGCAATTTTCCATTCGCATGATACGCCGTGATGAGGCTAGCATGTGTGTCGTTCCTACCTATGGTCTGTTCATGGATTGATTTATTTCGTGTATTGATTTCTTTGTATTGCTATAATTCCCATCTCGCCGGATCCAATGTCCACCAGCTACTCTCCCCCAACATTCTGTTCTTCCAGGCCTGCATGAGATTCTCTTATGGTATTTTATGTTGATTGTATTCCCTACGTCCCTCGTCTGTTCCCCGCTTCCGGCTTTCTTTCGCTGCTTCAATTAACTTTAAGTAATTCGTCTTTAAGACCTAATCTCTCATTCTCTTTCCTGTCCCGTTGCTTTGGAACTCGAACACGATCCACGGTAACTACCTGACTCGCATTTTTTGGATGTTTTCAGCCCCTGTACTAGGTACGTGGAAAGCATATCAAGATTGCGCTCATGAACTTCGTCGTGGTGTTGTACTGCAATCTCAAGGCCTGGAGACGTTCTGAGTTGTATTAATATTAAGGTCAGTCATTAATGATTAGGGGGAGTCAGAGTTGGCGATCCATGCTCGAGTCAAGAGCCACTCCACATCACGATCCATCATTGGTTTTCTCGTCCATGGATTGTGGGAACAGTGAATCATGGCTGGATAGTTGGAACGCCTCCCGAGCCACTCCACCTCTTGAATCATTCTCATCCCAGTAGTTAATTTTGTTTTTAAATAAATAAATGCATATGATAAGTGGTTTGATACTCGCTACTACAAATCGTCTCTGAGTCCTATCAATACCGAAAAAGGCTGTTAAGCAAGTTCCAGATTGAAGGCACCGCAACGTTTCGATCAGCTGGGGTTGAGCTGGGGCGGAGCGAAAAATATAAAAGGAAGTTGTGGCTATGACGTCCGTGCCGCCAGCCACATTATTCGGGAGGAAGAAAACAAGCTTGTTTCCGCGTCGTTTTCGGTGCGGAAAATTTGTAGTTAGCTATGTGAAGTACGTAGGATTCATTCTGCGCCTTGGCACGACTATATCCACTGCAAAATACGTCCAGTGAGTCTCCGTGCGCTGATTCACGTCAATGCTGACAACAAACGCGCTTCGAAAAAAACTCGTTCCTCTTTCGGGTGAGTATGGCGAGAGTCCAGACTCCCACTCCAGAGGGTTTGGCAACTCATGGGGCCCGCTGTTTTTTGCATGTTCTGCGTTCGGAACGCGATAATATATTGCTCAGCTGTCTATTCTAGGTACCCCCGCCCCCATCTCCTTTCCCGCCGGGTTCCTCGCTGCCCATAGGCCTCTGCACGTTGCCAACCATGACGAGCGCGCGCTGTCTGGGGTCAGCGCCAAGCGTGCGTGCCCTGGGCGCCATACCCCTGTGCCTCTGACAAGTACGGCAGACTTGAAGCTTTCACGTAAGAACATGCTTGATCCTAGTGTATGTATAGAAAAGGGTCAATCGCAGATTCTATTACGTTGACCTAGTAGCGCCGAAACTCTTTACTTTCTCCCTCCCTTCTTCCACCTCTATGTCCACTACAACACAAAACATGCAAAAGGCGTCATCACGATGCAATCTCGCACCTCCTGATACCGATCTATATACCAACAAGTAGGTGGCAAAAAAGATTGCGTTGTCCATAATATTTACGGACATACAGGAATATGGATGCCGCGAGCGAGGAACCTGTCATTGAGGGTGGCCTTGCTACGAATATGTGAATATCGACCAGTCAGCACGGTACACAAGTTGACGTCTAACTATATTTATATTGTCTCAAAGGTCAAACACGCTCAAGCAGATTTTCAATCTCCTTCGAGGATCTACTATTGTGGAAGAACACGGCAAAGATGTCAAATCAAAGTTCTGGGCAACTTACAAGAAAGTTTCGGATGAGTACGACGACGACTTCCTTGGACGAGCGCATGGCGATATAGGCATTATCCTTACTTTTGTGCGTTCGTTTTCATGTTTATCGGCAAGTCTAACGGGCAGATCAGGCTGGTCTACTCTCAGCCGTCATCTCTACATTCATAGGCGGAATGCAGCCTAACTCTGGCGACACCACAAATGAACTCCTGCTGCAGTTGATTCAAATTACTGCTGGCGGCACAAATGCCGTACAAAACATCGGAAATCTATCCTCGGTTACGCCCTATTCCTCTTCAACTGTCTGGATACAAACCCTTGCCTATATTGGCCTAGCGCTTAGTATCTTGGCTGCGTTCGGGGCAGTTGTAGGAAAGCAATATCTCTATTCCTACGAGGTAGCTCGGAAACAAGGAGGCTCTCTAGAAGAGAGCGGCGCACGGAGGCAGATTAGATTGGATCGGCTAGAGCAATTGCAGCTGCGCACTTGGTTGCAGGCACTCCTTGTGCTCCTCCAGGCCGCACTGCTGCTCTTCAGCGTCTCGCTATGTATCAAGACGTGGAGCGACCACCCCCAGACATTCGGCTTCATAGTCTGCGTTGCAGCTTTTGTCGCTGTCTCATGTGCAGGCACTATCATCCTGTTAGCGTTGTGGCAGGATAGTCCTGTACAGATACCAGGGACGGAGCTAGTTCGAGCCATTTGCGAAAAATTTCGTCCAATCGGATCTACTTTGACTCCTAACATGAAATTGTCCGCCATACCTGCCATACGTTGGATACTAGAGACATCGACGAACCCGGAAGATGTCGAGGCTGCGGTTGCGATGATACCTCTCACTCAATGGCTGCTGCCGAACCTCGATGTTTCAGCGGCCTTCGAACGCTTACGCGATAACTTTGAGGCATGTCGTGGCAGGGAAGAGTTATACGTGAAGGTTGGCAAGGCCATGGCCCATATTTGCATCCAGTCGGTGAAAATCGACACAAAACTTGTGGATAAACCTTTTTTGGATTATGAATATGAATCAACCCGAAGTCGTTTCATTCGGGATGCATTCATGGCTTGCCGTGACGCCTACAGCCAGCTTAATGATCAGGAGACATTGGTATCGGAAGAAGCCGTGACTCGGCTGAACCATCGGGCCAGTGCACGCACCGCTCTGCGAACGATGGTTGTCTATGGACTGCCCATTCGACTTTCACGTCCGGACGATGAAAATTTGGTTTGGGGTGGTGATCTGGACTGGTCTCACAGTAACGGGTGTAAGCCCGTCCCTGAAGATTTTGATTGGCTCGTTGATTACTTGGCGGATGAAGCAGAGCACGACAAAGTTGATGAAACAGGCCATGCTTTGCTTGCGCTGAGCGCGATGCGTGGACTAGGGAGTTCTGCCAAGCAACCTTCCTACATCAAGTCGCTCATCCGTTGTATGGGCTCCAGATATCCACGAGTCCGGCATGCTGCGCTGCGAGCTATTTGTGAAGCCCGAGAAGAACTAGCTTCTATATCGAATCACTCCATGCCACAAGGTATCGACGCAAAACTCGTGGATGAGCTTTCTCGCGCTCTTGTCACCGCCGTACGTCCAGATTCCAACAGTGCACTCGATCCAGATCGCAGCAGTGCACTCGATGTCCCTGGAGATAGCAACTACATCCGCCTTGTTCATGTTCTAACAAAGCACAAAGAGTGGTGTCAGCGTCTGGCCCCTGACGGCAATCTTCAACAGTGCACTTCTCTAGTTGACAGGGTCAAAGATTACAGTCAGGATATCGGATTCTACCTTACTGTGATCATCGGGCGCATCGATCCCACGGGCAAAGATCTTCCCTTCGTCTCAAATCCTGCCCTGGGTCGCCTGTGGCGGCTACTCATCAAAAACACATGGCTGCTCGCATACAATGTCGTAAAGGATGATGACTACATCGATGGCATACCAGTCCTCGTGTCAGTGACGAATTTGCTATGCTCGGATAATGGTGTTCCGTGGTCAGCACTGGCAGATGTTACTAAAGGGGTGCGTGAGGCTTTAGGTGATTTGCAGGAGAGACGAGCAACCTTTGTGAAGAATGGTGTGGCTCAAGCTGCAGTTGACGTTGCAATATCTTCTGCACAGGAATTGTACAACAAATTGTCTCCTAAGACCGAGGACTAGAATACCTTGCAAAGGGTCAATGAGGCTTTGGGGTCGTGAAGGCCATGCCCAAGTACTTTAGTATATGTATTACTCATGTCACAGACCTTGCGATCTTGCTACATACATCTGGGATTACATAATGACCACTCTTCATGGTGACTGCATCTCTAGAGGATCCACGTCGCTCCCCCATCGCAGAAGAACGCCGACACTAAACCTCAGGCTGATCAGACATCTTCTGCAGGGCAGCCACACTCTGCGTTCGGCATGCCGCAACAGTCTGAGATTCGACCTGCACAAGGAGACTATGGCTGTTGGGTCAACGTTTGCCTCGGTCCGCCGTCACACAGTGGCCTCCGCGATTCAGGCTGCCTTCATGACTGTCACGGTATGGCGCTTAACAAATTTGATTCGATACCGTCTACATTATTATATCTCAGTTTTTGTTACCATACAACTTTTCCAACCCTTTGCGTGGGTCTCCCCTCAACTGGATAATCGTACTAATAGGCCAGTTACAGAGACTGTCGAGCAGTAGTGTATATATGCCACCTTGCCTGTATATTCATAGCCTTCCTGGCAGGGTGTATGCTTGCAGGGCTACAGCTTACATGTTTAGTATGAGTCCGTTTGCGGTCGCTCTTGATAAATTGAGATAAGGTCAGAGCCCGAAGCGCCCTGGGCGATCGACAAGATTTCGAACGTTGAACGTTCGCCCGACACTGACCCAACGTTCATCTCATTCACTACATGCCAAGCTGCATTGGTTCACGTTCATAAACTGACTCTTCGGCATATCTCCCGAAAATCCTGGAACCGAGAAGTCCAAGATCGTTATCTCTGCGCGTCAATCGTAAATGCACGTTCGTCGACGCGCGTCAGTCGTGCCCTGCCTAACTGAAGCCCTCGTGCGCACAATTTTCACGCAAGACACCCTCATTGGTTCACATCTGGAGAGAGACCAGGTTCTTTCCATTTCATCTTCCAGACAGTCCCACATTCGTACTACATGACAGTGGCAGATAGTGGCACGCACTTTAGCCCGCGTGCCATTAAAAGGAAGAATAAGACAATGAATCAAATCTTTGGGGACGATAATGGCTACAGTCTCTCGTGCTCTCCTGCTGATCGGTAGCGCCCTTGTAGTCTATATTGAACGAAGGTCAGTGATTGGCACGTATTCTAAACATCGAGCTGACGATGTGCCAGATATGTCAGCGAAGCTATCACATACTGGACCGGATCTTCAACCATCGCCGCCTTCATCTTACTGGGTTGCTCGTTGACAGCATTTGTCCTTGCCCTCGGTAGTGCCCTTCGCCCGCAGCTCAAGTTCATATGGCATTGTTTTATCCGCCCTCTTCACGCAAGCGATCAGCGAACGAGATTGGACAATGTCCGTAAATTTGTGTTGATACATATCTCACAGATTACCCATCACATCCGCAGTTTTACAAAGGCCAGGCGGACGTTTATGATGCAACCCGAAGTGGTCTTCTACGAGGTCGGAACACCATGCTCAACCTTTCAGCCAGTCATATCCGGACTATGCGCGCCAAAAACCCTAAGCAGAAATTGATCTGGGTTGATATAGGCGGAGGAACAGGTACGCGCCTACTTTCTGGCTTGATCACTCTCCCCTGAACCTCAGTCAGGCCACAATATCGAACTTATGGATAGGCACTTTCCGGTGTCCTCCTTCGATGCTATTTATCTCATCGATCTTTGTGAACCCCTCCTCCAGGTTGCCAGGGAGCGATTTGTCAAGCGGGGATGGACAAACATCACAGTACTGTGTCAAGATGCATCTGAGTTTGCTCTTCCAGAATGGGCGCGGAGTGACCCGAAAGGGAGCGTAAGCTTCGTAACGCTCAGCTATTCCCTATCAATGGTAAGTTTGAGATCATCAGTTTCCGGAAGAACGGACTAACAATTTGAATTTAGATACCCAACTTCTATGCTCTTTTAGATCGTATCGATTACGTTCTTTCCCCTGAAAACGGTCTTTTGTCTGTTGTCGATTTTTATACTTCTGGAAAGCAGCCGTCATTACACGAGAAAGCCATCGGAGGCACGAGCAAGGAATGCGGTTGGCTTAGTAGGTGGTTCTGGCAGATTTGGTTTGACTTCGACCATGTTTCATTGTCACCGCATCGCCGAGACTATCTGGAATACAAGTTCGGCACGGTATGTTTATCCAGTAATTCTAGCATTATTGACTACGTTAATTATGTATGCAGGTCAAGACCTACAATGGCAGAAATCGCTTTGTTATCCCATTCATCGTCCGCATGTCAGTATTATCAGACTCTTATCTGAGATTGTCCTCATTGATGCCTTTCATAGTCCTTACTACATCTGGCTTGGTCGCTCACGTTCGTGTGATGTATCTCGTTTCTGTCATGCTTTTGAAGTCGAAGGGGGCAACATGCTTGGCAATTGTTCACCGGCATCTTTTACGACCATCAAGGATTCAGAAATGATCCCACCACTTGAGATTGGGGAACCCGTTCTGAAGACGAAGGCTTCTCACGCAGATGCACTTATCACTGTGACACCGCCTTTGAGCTCCTTCCACTATCATCTGGGAAAAGTGAGTCAACGCATTATGAAATTCACGATAAAACTGATCATGGACTAGCCTTGGAGGCTGCCGTACTATGAGCAGGCTATACACCAAGCGTTCAGAACGTTCATATATTCTTTTACATGGGTTAGTTATTTTCTCTTGATGTTGCCTGCTTTCGGATACTGAACACTATGTTAGGAGGATCCCGAGGTGGATATGAAGTACCTCAATCTTGGTCCCGAAGATTCGATGCTGGTTATCACATCAGCAGGTGACAACGCCTTGCATTACGCCATAGCAGCGCAGCCAAAGAGAGTACGTAGATCGATGACACATCGTCATTTGTGTGCTAACATTTATCTTGAAGATTCACTGCGTGGATATGAATCCTTGGTATGGCCAGCTACCTTCCATAATGCGACTCGACTAACTTTTCGCCATACAGTCAAGGACATTTGCTAGAGTTGAAACTCGCAGCGGTGCAAGCCCTTGAGTATGAAGACTTCTTTTCCATGTTCGGTGATGGGCATCATCCTAAATTCCGTGCGCTCCTCGACTCCAAGATCGCTCCCCTTCTCTCTTCCATCGCCTATCAATTTTGGCACATCAACGATAATGCTTTCTTCAAAGCCTTCTACTTGAAGGGATACAGCGGCTGGGCACTGCGCCTCGCCAGAGTCATATTTTCAATCGCTGGAGTATCGAAAGATGTGGAAGCTTTGTGCAATGCGGGCAGTATGGCTCAGCAGGAGCAGATCTGGCGCGAGAAGCTGAAACCAGTCCTCTTGAACCCCATCGTCGTTGCCCTGCTCAAGAGCCCGATATTCTGCTGGAACGCACTAGGAGTGCCCCTCAACCAGCGCCGCATGGTCCTGGATGAAGGGTCCATGTATGAGTTCGTAAGAGATACCCTAAACCCTTTACCATCAACGTATTCTTTCAAGGATGGCGCGTACTTCTACCCATTGGTAAGTTGAGGTTTTTTGAGTTTTTTTCTTGCGCTTACAGGACACTATCAGACGCTTCTTGGGCACTATACACCATCCTCCTGCCCAGAATATCTGACGCGCTCCGGATTTCAGGCTCTCAAAGCTAATAACGGCGAAGCTACTGATGCATTTAGACTGCACACCGATTCGATATATAAGTAAGCACTGTCAGGACTATGAAGCCTAACTGGTCTGATGAAACTCCTAAGCGTCCTACGAGGATTGACTTCTTGGTCTCTCACTCGAGCTGTTATTATGGATCACCTTGACTGGTTTTCACCAGGATCCAAGGACGTCGATGACGAGGTTGACCAGTTTTATCGTGTGCTCTCACCTGGTGGCTTTGTTCTCTGGCGGTCTGCAGCTAGGAAACCATGGTACTGCGACGTGTGCGTTTTTTTTCTTTTCAGAATGTGCTGGACCCTGACGTGTTGCGTCAGATTTGAGCGCAAAGGTTTTACCGTCACTGCTTTGGGAGTCAGGAAGGGGCCGGATGTTCCACTAGACCGTGTCAACATGTACGTTTTTGATTTCGGATTTCACTGCGAAGGATCGTTAATCATGCGTGCATGTTTGTGAAGGTACGCGTCATTCTGGCGCGCAGTGAAGACGACCTAGTGCTGTGAGTTGTTGTGGAAATGCTTCCTTGAAACTTTTTGCCATGATACCAGTATGATATACCCAAATGTACTTTTCCTGCTTTATTGACGACATTCATGATCTTGGAGCGAGTGATCGTTGTTTGACATCAGCTTGCAATCCTCCAACCATCAATCATTGCACATGACACATCTAGTGGGACATTATAAACAGTTCCTTCATGCGACACGCGCAAATTCAATCACTTTGCCATAGCTCAATTGTTAGTTTCTGTTGATCCAGCTTTGAGAATCGTCAGCCGTGCGCCGATGCCTCCTGCTTTCCATCAGATTGCTAGGGTTGCTCGAATTCTTCTGGGTTTGGAGCATATTCGGAGTATCTTTGCATGGAGGTTTTTTGTCCGGCTGTCTCATTACTAGTTGTCTTTCCATCAACTCAGCCGGATGCGATGCTGGTCTGACATCGTGCCAGTGACATAGAAAGCCATTATCAATGCCTGAATTGAACTGCCACTGAACCGGCCGTCCCGGAGAATTTCTAAAAGCGCATTGCAAATCGCTTACCTCATGCTCCCATATCTGGTATTCCAAGTTTGACCTTCAACAGTACTTCGTAACCCTCAATTGAAGGCTTCGCCGTGCTCTGTGCTATGTATATCCCCCTTGGACGTACCGTGCTAGGATAAAATAGCGATGGATGCTTTCCCATTCATTTATTACGTAGTACACATTCCGACGCACTCAGATATTCCGATACTCCGATCGCTGTGGATTTTCCACATTCGCCCTTGCTACCAGAACGCCCCTTCAAAGTCATCGCGCCTCTCCACTCCGAATAGCTTCAGCAATGCTTTCCACTATCAACCCTACAATGCCTCGCGCACTCCTTGAAATTCTCTCAAAATCATAGACTATATCAACGTCAACGTTGACAAACGTGCCGCTCGCCAGCGGAAATCGAGTTATGTCACACCTTCGGGACAAACCCTGTTCGCCCTTGCATTAACGTGTCGCGCGTTCTCGGAGCACGCATTAGATGCTCTCTGGCACACTCTCATAGGCTTGGAACCCCTTATGCGATGTGCTGGGATCATTCTGGCACGGGGACAAGGGCTACAAGAGGAAGATTACCCTATTGTTGCTTCTTTTTTTAATGGAGAAATACACATATTTCATGATGGTACAGATCCCAACAGAAGCTCAGCTGGCTATTATTGGTCGCTATTCATATCGCGTCCGATTTTTTGAGTCTCATTCATGGTCACGCCCTGTCGCATCCTTTCTACAAACTCTAGCGTACTCCTCGAAGGTCCTGATGTCAAACCTACGAGATTTGCGTGTCACTTGCTACTTAGTCCACTTGCTCCGCCCCTTACTTGGCCTGCGTCTGCAGTGTATGCGCATCGAAGTATCAGCATCTGTCTATGATGAGTTGGACTTGGACTTTTGGCAGAGGATTTCGTTGCACATGATCTTACGGTCATTGCCTACAACCTGTCCATCCCTTGAAAGCTTCGAGTTCGATGTCGAGCCGTCCTCTCAACCTGGCCCATGGGACGTGCCTTTAGCTCTGCCGGTCTCGTATACTATCCAAAAAATGCCGAAGCTGCGTGCAGTTACCGTGCCAGCCATCACAAAGGATGCCCTGACTTATCTGGGTGGACTCTCATCATTTACCAGCATCAAGACGCGTCTGCCCACCAGCAAGGATCTCGAAGATATTCTTGACTCATCCCGCGGCCCACTTCTATTTGAGAACTTGAACACCGTTGATTGGGAAATCGCAGAATGGCGAGACGTCGAAGTCTTCACACGTCTATGGCCTCATAAACTCACCTCGATGTCACTTCGATCTGAGGTCAAGTTCGATTCAAGTCTACTGCAGGTACTTTTTGACTCGCTTCATACGCGCGAGGCTTTCAGGAACCTGCAGTGCATACGTTTATCCGAATCCTACCACCGTCAGCTCTCAAGCAGTAATGTCATCACCATTGACACCATACGGCCACTCTTCTACCTTAATCACCTCCGGGTTGTGGACATCCATACGATATCCTGTCTCGACATTGGCAAGGTTGACCTGGAGGAAATGGGAGAAGCATGGCCCTGTCTTGAGGTGTTGGTCCTCTATGAGAAACTTATTGTTTCAGATTTGATATACTTTTTACAAAGCTTTTCCCTCAGTTGAAACCCGGCTCCATTCACCTCCGGTCAGATTGGTTTTGAACCATACATTCAACGTAGATTTCTTTAGGCGTCATGCAATTGTTTTCGAATGCTGTTTCTCTTCGTGCTAGATTTCTGCCATGACGCGTAAACTTGCATGCAAAGCGCGGGCCATGGAATGTATCCGTTTGTCAGTATTTCCGCAATAACATTCCCAGCAATACAGATCCCCTCGTCGCAATATGCATTGGCTTCTGCGATACGAACTTAATCACGGGTTCTCGGGTCCCAGCTTTTCGCTAGCTCCTCGAAGACAACCGCGTATTGGCGCAGCTGAAATCCTAATTTGGGTCGTCACAGATGGACTGCGGGGAAACGGGGGGACGAGATGAACGACCAGGAACGACCCTTCTGCATGCGCAGGGGCAACTTCGCTAGACAAAATATGGAATGCATCATAAGATGCGCCTAAATAAACCAACGGTAGTGAGGACCTTTCTGCGTGCATACTCTTCCCTAGATGGCCCTATCGAGACAAGACAGGAGGTCAGGGTTGGTACTCCGTATTGAGGTTTGCATTTCTGTTACCGCAGCGCGACCAATCAGTCAACAAGGTCGTGCCACGGTAACTCGGACGTGCACCGCTATGCAAAAATGATTATCTCGCTGTGTGACCGCAACCAGACCAGAGACTCCTAGAGTTTGCCTCTGACCCAAATCCGCCTGATCAAATTTTCCGACCCGGGCACTAGGATGCTCGTTTCTGCGGGGAGACACCTGGAAAAACCTTTCCCCCCTAAAATAGGCTCCAGATTCTCCTCCATAACATCCCCAAGTGCGCTATCCTGTTCCTAGGCTACAAACGAGCTGTCAGTGATCGCTGCGACGTCACGCACACTAAACCTTGAGCTGGAGGACTTGCGAGGTCACGGACTCCGTGTCAGTCCAACATGTCAACGAAAAGTCGAATAGCAAATACCGATTGCAAATGCAGAGGAGCAGCACTAGGACTTGGTGAGACCTGTCGATCAGATCTGCGGGGATCGTCCAAACTTTGAAACATACTGTGACACAAGTGGAATTTTGATCCCGATCAACACGTGGCGCCATGTGCAATCGGCTTGGTTCAAACTGTATTCCGAAACTCGCATTCACACAGACAACAAAATCCACTGCCAGCACATGAATAGGTAGTCATACTGTGTATGTAGATAGATAATGTAAATGTACGCAGTACGAGTGTGAGAGATGGACCTGCAGAGTAAGATTACAAAAGAGATAATAGCCTGCATAATAGTACAGACTCCCGGCTTTTAGGAAACGTACAAAAGCTGCTATGCTCTGCGCTGAAGGACAACCAAGGGAGAAGAGAGATGCAGTATTATAAGCCAGATGCCAAGGAAAACGGAATGAGAACCGGCAAACGAACGAATCTGAAAAGTAATGGGCGTCGACCTGGGATATGTTGTAGGCCGGTAGAAGGAGAAACGCATAGAAGAGCAAAGTAGAAGCAGAGCGGGAAGCGAAAGACCGGATATATCACAATAGTTGACCGATATGTATAATTTTTACTTTTGCGTCGTGTGTCGAGATGGCGAGCGGCCGAGGTCGTCCCAGAACGCGCCGAGGGGTGACCGACAGCCGGTAGGGATGTGGTGATGAGGTCTATAGATTACATCTAGTCTACGTTCAAAAAAGCATCGTCCTTTGGGACTATTGCATTTTGAACGAGTGCCAATCTTTAGTGTTGGCCGACAACGATAGGGACAGCTTCGGTTGAGCTGGCAGGATAACCCATCTGCACGTGTGCGTGTAATAGGGCGTGCTGTTGCTGGCGCAAGTACTGCTGCTGTGCGGAGGAGTAAAGCATCTGCTGCTGATATTGTTGAGCATATGACGGTGTCGTGTGTCCGCTCACTGGCGTCGAGTGTCCACTCGTCGCTGGCGTTGAATGCCGTGAGCTTGCATTGCTACTCCGTCCATGAGCGTGCTGTAAACATTCGTGTTGTCCACTGGCCAGGAGAGATAAGCCAATTGTACCGTGGTCACCCGTGTGCTGATAGTGATACCGCAAACCGTTCATGTTCTTGTATCGGCGTTGACAATCACTGACACCACAAGCAAAGGGCCGAAGCCTACGTTCTGCTTCCCTTTCGACTTCGCGCATCTCGCCCTCAGTGATACCCTGGTCTTCCTGCCCAGCAGCCTCGCGGGCGGACCGCTTGCTAGCCAGTAGTGCCTGCACTTGCTCGAGGTCCTTAGGCGGCGCAAAGTTACAGCTGCCATGAGTCATGTGATATTTGAGCCCATTGGCTTGCTTGTAACTCTTGTTGCAATTAGGCTTAGGGCAGCGGAAGGGCTTCGATAATAACAATGATGACGCAGGACGAGAGAGCGTGGTACTGGCACGCTGATTGGCTTGCTGTGACGGGAAAGCTTTGGAAGAAGCCGAAGAATCTGACGAATGAGACGTGGCCGCGGAGGGCGCGGAGTGACGCGAGGCGCTTGCTGGAGACGGAACGCGAGAGGCTGAAGGGGTGTTGGCAGGAGAATTGCTCGTGGAGAATACTACGGCAGGAGGAAGGCAGCCATAGGAACTACCCGATTCACTGACAGGTGTGACAGGTGCGTGAAGATCATCACTGGCAGGTGGGGAAGGAACAGTGCCAGGCATTGAGGATGAGTAGTCGGAGTAGCCCGCGTAACCATTAAACGCATCGGGGGTATTTGTCACGTTTGGGAGACCGTTCCGAGATGGTGGGAATGCTGATCCGTGAATGGAGCGGGAAGGGAGCACCGTTGTCGTATCAAATGCCGACACGGGAAGATGCGGAGAGGCAGGTTTTGACTGACCAAAGTGATTAAAGGAATGACTAGGATGTGACGACAGTGGGGTGGTGAGGGGGGTGTCAGGGGGTGATGGTGCGTTTGACGAAGGCGTACTGCCCTGATCGACATCAAGTTCCATATCATCTGGGTCGAAGCCACCTTGGTTGTAACACGAAGGGTGCTGTTGCTGGTCTGAGAAGTAAGAGGGAGTTGGGTTACGAATAGAGTGAGGTAAAGGAGGGACGACTGGGAACTGAGGGTGACCGAACGGGTCAAGCACGACAACGTGGACCTCCTCGAAATGCTGTAGCAGAGCATGTAGGTCATCTAGCTGTAGACCACAACATGTGTAGTTGCGACACTGCAACAGTGAAACCATGAGAGACTGGCACAAGATACGAAGACCACGACTCACAAATTCGTCGTCCTTGTCGAAGGCACCGAGAGCATTTAGAATTGAACCACGGTCGCTGTCAAAAGATGAGGACAGCTTGGCACACTTGAATTCATTCGGACTAAATGAACTATATCAGCACGTTGACACGTGTAAGTGAATGATGAACTAACTCGAGCGGTCCCAGAAGTTGACCAGGGGAGCAACCAGGGTAGAAGCGGCTTCCAAATGAGCCAGCACGCCATGATATTGGGGAGCCTAGAAAGTAAGGGACTGCACTGTTGTTACCAGTGAATGAACCAGATGCCATGTGGAAATCAGGATGATTAGGAGACTGGAAGGCGATGGGCTGGGAGGTAGCGGCCATAGCTACGGAAGGTGGAGTAAGATATAGTATACTACTGCAGATACGAGAATTATAGATGATGAAGTGTCGGATTCGAATTGATGGGAGGAAGAGAGGTGGTATCGGACTATCTAGCCTTAAGCCTATTTAGCTTGAATCCGTTATGTAGTAACCTGCCATTGATCATATTATGCTCAATTACATAAAACATCGAGAATCTCGGCATATACACACCGCCACCCGGCCCCTTTAGCACTACCGGCGCCTATTGCCGCCGCATGTAGCCCTGCCTCGCTACCAAGGTTTATCCACAGTTTACAGTGCAAGTACTGTGCCCGTGCACCGTCTCGTATTATACTTGAACGTCGCACTGCCATTGATTTATATATCCCATATCATATATACAAAATATGTTCGTATCAAGGAACACGCTTAACTGGTACGGGGTGTTACGATAAATCGATCATGACACTCGTTGTTGGCGACTCCCCTACTTTACTACTATCTGTTACTACTGACTACACGAGGCCTTGTCCACTTGTCCATCCATTATGTCTGCAGTATCTAGTCCTTCACTTGCTCGATTCGGTCCCGTCGAGTTCTTGGAGTCCACTGAATTCTGATCCTGAGAATCTAACCTCGAAGGGTGAACGTCATGAACCTTAACAACCTCCAACCAATAGCAGTCTTTCTATTCATTGGCTCATTAACATTCGACATCAAGTTCTCTCTAGGGACGCGGAACCCACGAGCTCGGCCCAGAGCCACCAATCAGGTTCCTTAGCTTTTTATACGGCGATCAGCGTCATCGAAGCTTCAACCCTTGCTATGCATTACTTGCTCGCATCCAACTTTGCTCTGAGAGTCAGCCCCATTGTACATACAAACCACAGCGCCATATTAGTATCGCTCTCTCAACAGAAAAACTTATGGAACAGCTACATAGTAACATCCAGAACGGTGTTTTTACCTTCTCGCTCGCGAGGTATAACCCTTTCAAACTGTCACATTCTACGACCGTAAACGCGCCTACACAAAGGCACCTGCACGCGATTCTTATCTTAACTTGGTTATACCTTTGCGCGCTCTGTCGCAGACCATGTGTTGACACAGGGTCGCGATGTTTGTCAAGCATTGATCAATGATATTATTCTCGTACGACATAACATCATGTCTCATGCACAAGGCTCCCCTCTCGTAAGCACTCCCTTCTATCTGTCCTAAGCTACACCAATTATGCGCTGGTCCTTCAAGTTTGTTCCCAGTTGTTCATAAATTGCAGCGGATCATCCACGGATCTCGTTGTGAACCAACCGTTGGGGTCAACTCTATCCTTCTGCGGCACCGACCGAGACCAATTCGAGTCTTGAAGGTATTGAAGATACTGGTATAGTGTGTAATTCATGCCCAAATGTCCATGTGCTCCATGGAGCATTGATTGTAAGTTTACCATCCGCCAAGTCTCCATGAATCCACTGGGTCCCTATTTCCCTCCATTTCCATCAGACCGCTTTCGGAGTGATCCGCTCCCAGGCTAATGGAGCAGGCACTGGCCCGCCATTCTGGATCGCTCACTGGCTGATTTCACTGTTGATGATTGTATGTATCACCTGCTCCCACTGTCTGGCTCGTGTCTAGTATTTTCGCTTGCGGTTGCGGGGAATGTCACCCGTCCTGAACGATCGCTGTGTCGAACGCCCGTCACCGCAGCACATCTTTGATTTCGAGTTCTAAGAAGTCACTGCTCTCGGATATTACCTAGAATAGAAGTATCCGAGGAGCCGCATCATGAACTGGACGACGGAGAGATTTTAAAGCTTGAGAAGGTTGAAAGTGGTACCCAAGGCTCCGATGGACACGCAAACATCATCGCCGTTCCCTACTTACCAGTCCACTGTTGACCATGATTGACACCAAGGCGGCCAGACAGACAGGTCGGATGTAACTGTCCTTGTACTACAAGTGATGCAACACTGTGTGGAACGTACTTGCTGCCGCGATTGTCTCGGATGGCACGTTCCCATTCTGACGCCAGTTCAACGACTATAAGGGTCTCGACAGTATTAATATTATAGTAAACCTCATGAGATCGAAGGTATTTTTACGTCGTCTTCGATTCAGACGTGCGACTAAAATCTATATCTAAAACAATAAAGTCAAACGAAAAGGCTGGATGTATCCACGGTTGAGGAAACGGTGTCTTCATTTGCGGATAAGTTTGGGTAATGCGGACTGAGATCATGATGTACAGGTTCTTACAGGCCTCGAACTAAGGCCCCGGATCTCTTGCCAAGTGTCTGATTGCACAGATCTGCCGGGGTTGCCCGGTTAATCTGCGCCACTCGAATTCCTCCGGTCAGCCACTGTGCTCAGCCTCAGCCTCCGGAGACCAGCTGCACTCTACGCCGGCTCCACTCCTGCACTGCCAGCGCCTGCGCAGCCCAGAACATCTTTGCAGCACTCCACAAGCGCGAGGTTAATTATGCTAGCGCATGACTATCCGCAGGCAAAACAATGCAGAATAGATTGTAGTCTACGGACTTTGAAACCTATTTGCAAAAGATAAGGCAAACAGATATACAATAATTTTGTCGGTATTAAGGCCCAGGGATGAATTCTACTACAGTACTGATGAACGACGGAGAAGGGATGGCTTCTCTTGATGACGAAGAATGTCAGCAGCCACACTGGTTGCTGGAGTCGAGCTTGCTCGACTTGATCGTATCGAGCCCTGGATGATAGAGAGATTGGGGTTGGTCTCCTGGCCGATCGCAATTATCCGTGACAGTCGACGCTGATATGAATATGAAAACGTTAGAAGAAATTTTCACCAGGTGGCTCAGGGATTGTCCCTGGAATCAAGAAGGAACGACTGTCTTCTTTCTACATGGTCTGACTGGGGGAGACTAACCAAAAGTATCGGGGGTGGTTTGGACCACGGCAGCGAACAATCACCCAGTACTATAATAATTTGTATTTTCTCGCCGCAGTCGACATGAACGCTCATAAACGACGGATCATGCTCGGACCACGCGTATAATTGCATATAGTGCATCCTCCGAGATTATACTGCGGAGAACATTCCGGGGTTCCGGGGAATTTATTGTATCTCGATCCATGTTTAGACTTTGCCTCGTGCTCGGGTTAATTTTGCCACCAAGCTGCAAGCCAGCCCCAACACTTGCCATAGGTCCCAGTGTTAGTCCACCCTGGTGTGACAGAACTTTGAATAGAGATTCCTTGCAACTATTGAGCCTGATGGGAACTTGCGCGACGGGTCTTCTCGCTCAGCGGAGATACACATTTCATTGATTCCTGCTCTCGACCTTCTTTGCTCCGCACGTTATCGATGGCCCAACACGCTATCGGTTTGGTCGCGATCACTGTCCAGTGCGAGACTTCGATGCTAATGCCTCCTTGTTGTCTAGGCGGAGAGCTACACCGTTCACCCTCGTTTACCTCGGAGTTTCATGGATTTCCTTTGGTCCAGGACAGTACGAGGCTCTACTAGCTGCTCCGAGCTCCACGCACTCTCGTTCTTGTAATTCGCAGAAAGGCCTCATAATGCTTGACTATGATAGCATCAAGGTTCTCATCTTTTAGCGCCCATCATCGTTTCATTGTTTCTCCTGAAGGAAATGCTGCGTCTTGATCGGGGAAGCACAACTCTATCGGGCAAGGCTTCCCCTCGCATTCTTCGTGCATGTGACTTCAACGCCACCGTATCACTCAGACTTTTCTGTTGTACCACAACAACTGAAATCGGCCTCCGACAGCGCGCGACCGTGGCTACTTACCCACAGACAATGCCAGCATCTTGATGTTGTCTGACATGGGTTCTCTTGTCCACCACATTTCTGATGTCGGAAAAGTTGCACGACAACCTGCCGGTCATCCTATCAAAGTTCAAGGCGCGTTTCATCCCAAGTGTTGAGCCACCGCGGTGGCCGCCCACACGGTTTCAGGCTCCCTGGAGGTCTGATACACGCCTCCTTATATGCCTTATCAAGTGAGTAACTTCCGGCATGATCTCACAAACTTGTCTATATCCACAAACTTTCCGAGTTTGACACGGGATGCGTGCAGCCTAGAAGTTTGCTCTATGTATGTCAGTTATACCACATACCTTTGACCCTGGCTACGAGCGCGGCGTTTGACTCCGCGGAGTTATGACACATCCGCCATTGCAACATGTGTCTGGCAGTCGTGGACGCGATTTTGGGTGTCGACGACCTTGATTATCGAGGGTTTTTACTTTGATTTGATTTCTGGTTGCCAGAAGTCCTCTGGAGTCTGAATTAATGTTCCCCGCTCACCCTAGGTCTCGTCCGAATTATGTATCACGTGATGAGTCCGCCTCGTTCATATTATCTTGAATCACTTACGGCTACTTACGACTACTTACTTTTCGGATTCGTACTCGAGCCATCAAGGTACTTCGGCACCCGAGCTCGTATAAGTGTAGATACGCCCGAATATGGTCTTTACATTCATATTCGTAAGTGGCGACGAAGCTACGCCCAGTTCAAGTTTAACTTTTGATGGTGGTCTAACTTATGTGCTCACTGCTCACCTTGCTTGCTTCCATTTGTTGTTCAGAATGAAGTCGGACCGATGCCGAAGTACGACACGACATCCCCACCTTATTAGTACGTTCCATATGACTTCCCTGTCTGGATTGTATCCCTTTTGTGGATGCCCGGCGCTCCGCACCGTGCTGTCATTATTATCTCCCCGCTCTCCAAGCGCACCAACTGCTGCTAACGACACGCAGCAGAATTCGAGGTTGAACCTTAGGTTAAACAGGCATACATAATTGATAATCCAGCTTGCACGTGAACCCTCCTTCCAGAGAATCTGGAAGAGTACTTCGTGTTCTGATTGATTGCAGATTATTTAGGTAAGTTGAGAATGCTTTTGGCCTAGCAGCGGGTGACAGAGATCAAGGACTACTTGCAGGACTAATCATATCTCCAATCATTGCCTTGGGATTGTCCAATTTTCGAAACGATTCGAACAATCGTATAGTTGGCCATGGTTGTCAGGTACTGTTCATCCACATTGTTATGTTTCTGGGTCTCACCTTCAGTGTTAACACGACATCATTTTATACGTAGTCCCCATCTTCAACATTCGTTGCGTAGATTGTTCGGAGGATCAGTATGGATACCATCACCCCAACTCCAAGCTGACAACGTCTGAATGGATCGAGAAGCTATGTGGCATATCAATCAGTTACCACATTTCGAACGAGACTTGCTCCTCATGAGAGCGACTGCTTAATGGAACGAAATCCGGACAATGGGCTACATTGCTCTAGCAAAAGCCTAGCCATATCCTTGCTTCTTCCTCCCAATCACCACTTCGGATGTTTCATTACTTCGCCTTCCAAGCCTGTCTATTCTAACGTCTCCTGCATGTTCGTCTTACGTCTTGAGAACCATGGGCGTCGGCAGCATCCAGATAATAATGCCTACAGACCGACAAGCGGCGGTATGTAGATTCATGTCCGCGCATACTCATCATCTGTGAAAGCCTGCCGTGAATGTGGGGTACAAAAGAGACTTATCGGAGTAATAGAAGGTAGTAGACCAGGCAGCAATTTTGGAACGCGCTTTATTTATGTAAAATCGTCGACTGCGTTTAATTGATTTCCATCATAGGGGGCATCACATGCATCGTGATAGCGATATGTTCCAACTTCCAGGAGGTTCCAGGTTGCCGCTACAGCGACTAAACACAACCCAGGCAGAGCTGTACGGTCCCTAGATGTTCTCCTAGACTGTCTACCTGACTTGGCGATTGTATTTTATTTTATTTTGCTTCAGAGTGGATCTTCTCGTCATAAGCTTTTTCCGCGTGTATATTCTGTGATCCGAACTCGTACTCCGTCGCATGAGGTGAACAGGTACAAAGGGACAGCTACTACGCCGTACGGAGAAAGATTGTGTCAGGAGGAGGGCGGTGTGCGATGCCCGAGGTACGATATGGCCCATCGATTCGAGGCTCGTCCGAACTTGGCGATTCAATTTATCTTCGAACACTTCCCGGATGAGCCACTGATCAGAAGCTTTAATCTGGGCTAACAACAAGAAGGATTTTTTGGGACAGACCATATGATAAGTTCAACTTAGCATTCGGATTGAAGAAGGCAGAGCTTGCAATGTGCACGCATCTATGATCTAAAGCTAGACGTTGACTGCCACTAAATGTTGTTTGCCTAATCATAATGCAATATTCTTACCATGCACGATCGAGGTGGGAGCTGTATTCAACCAGGTGTACTAGTTCGGACCGCGCGAGCCTGAGAAAAGCGCGTCGACTTCTTCATAAGGGCAAAAGTAAGCTTTGTGGCAGCTGAACATTTCAAACTCCGAGTCGATTGGCATTTCGTACCAGTACTCAGATGAAGTGGAACCGAGTCGGCATGCACTATGTTTCGAATTCTTGTGTGCTGGAACTAACACGAGTAATACCACCAATATTCTCCTACAAGAAGACCACCTAGGATGCAGTTCATACCGATTCGCTACCAGAACGTTCAAACGGTTAAATGATTCCAGTTAATCCATGATTGGACCAGATCGGCTGCCAGGCATCAGTTTCTTTATGTATTGCTCCTAAATATTACTATTATGCACTGGTAGGTCCTAGATCGCATCAAACTTCTTGACCCATCCAACCATTACAAATTCATTGAGGGTACTAATACTACTGGCTATGCCGACCTTCCGGACCCTCTACCCCACGAGCATCGAATATGAGTGGGCCCAAGTCTCCACTCATTCACCCTAACATTTACGACATAGAAAACTATGGGTCGATACAAACACGTCAAGACGATGGAGCAATCACGAACGAATCACTCAGCTTCACCGCCCGCAATGCTGGGATGCTATTAATCATATACTCCCAGTTTTTCTTTGCTTCCATGGATATCTCTGTGAAGTTGCTGAACGGCTTGGAACCTCCGGTGCACACACTTCAGGTTAGCTGCTTCCATCTTTGGTGATCGAATATGGAGTGAAACCAACGTACACAGATTATTGTGATCAGGATGGTGCGTAACAGAGTCCTCGACTCGAATGTCTATTGATTTGTCTCAGGGCATCACTTTTGTATGCTGCGAGATATACATGTTAGTCGATTGCTTTTCCAAACAACGTTTTAAAACTCATGACACGAAGGACTGTCATGGGGATCCCTGATCCGATAGCTGGCCCTAAAGGTGTTCGAATGATGCTGCTCATCCGTGGTATCACCGGGTGGGTGCTGATCTACTCTCGTGGCTCAAACTTGTCAACAATCTTTTTCCCAGGTTTTTTGGACTATTTGGCATGTACTGGTCACTCCAGTACTTGTCTGTCGCAGATGCGACCATCTTGGTTTTTTTAACACCTCTTACGACAGCTCTGGCTGGATCCGTGTTTTTGAAGGAGAGCTATTCCGTCAAGCAAGCTGTCGCGGGGGGTGAGAGTTATGATCTGCTTTTGATAGTTTATGATTACTTATGGAGATTTCAAATCTCTAGTTTTCAGTTTACTCGGTGTTGTCCTCATAGGCAGGCCCGCATTCCTATTTGGTTCCCTGGATGGTATTCCTCAAGGACTCCCAGCCGCGGCCCCTGCGCAAAGGCTGGCGGGTGTTGGGTGGGCACCATCCTGTGCACTCTGTTCCGCTGAACTAATTTATCTATTTTCGGCAGGGCGTGTATGGTCAGCGTACTTGGAAATACTGGAGCATGTACGTATTGTGATTGACCTTCTCATGGTAATGTCCGCTTTAATGGTTTTCACAGATACCTCTATCCGCGCAATTGGGAAGCGCGCTCACCCGATGCATGTAATGACATACTTTTCATTATGGTGCACAATCGTGGCATCTTTGGGGTGTGTCAATGCATCTCTGCATTTTACGTGTCGATTCATCATTTGTACTTAACAGGATGGTTGTCTTTGATATTCCCGTTGTATATCCGACATCATGGATGTGGATACTTCTTCTGCTCATGGTCGGTGTCTTCGGCTTTGTAGCGCAGGTGCGTACACAAGTGATTCTGTATTTGCTTCCTGGTAGTTTACTATGATTTCAGACTCTTTTGACGATGGGACTACAGCGAGAAACTGTGTCGCGTGGTGTCACTGGAATGTATGCCCAAGTGCTTTTCGTTGTAGTGCTCGAACGGCTGTTGTTCGGAGTTATACCGTCTTTACTGTCAGTTCTCGGCGCCGCCATCATCATGTCCTCTGCTCTCTATGTGGTTGTGAGTGGTCATTGTGCTAGTTTGTTGTTGCCAACCTTCTGTGCTAATGTGGATTTCACCCGCCAGATGAAAAAAGCAGAAGCCTCACCAAGATAGTACCGCTGACAATACTGCAACACAAAATTGTGGGCCCTGCCCACTTCGATGCCACATTGATGCTCCTGGGCCTTGCACTTTCTAAAAAATACTCCAGCAGTTGTACATTCAACGACTGCATATGACACGGTAGGACGCCCGACTGTACCATTTTTGTGCCTTATATATTACGCACTTTGTCGTACATGTGTATGTAAAGGTGACAACCATGCCGTCGAGGTACTGGGTCGTGTTCAGCCCTGCTGGCTGGCGTACCCACGCTGGCTAGTGCAACGCTCCAAATCCACGAACCCATAAACGTCGAAGATGAGCGATAGCGAGTTTTCTCTTATTGACCGTGCAACGCATCCTACTTCCTTACGCCCATTCGATGGGGCAATAGTGGACGACAGTCGACCTAGCGTCACAGGCATCGCTGCTGGTAACATTGGGATGTTATTCCTAATCTCCGCCCAGTTTGTCTCCGCTCGCATGTATATTTACTGAACGGCTTGGAACCTCAAATACACACGTTTCAGGCTAGCTGTTTTCCACCTCTGGTCGTCGAATGGATTGAACCTAGTATGACAGGTCATTACAATCAGGATGGTATGTCACAATTTCCGGGCTCGAGTTAGATATTGATCCTTCCCAGGCTATCACGGCGTGATATACATGTCCGTTGGTTGCTTGTGCAGACAACGGCCCACAGCTGATGACATGAAGGACTATCATGGGAATCCCTGATCCGGTTATTACTGGAACATATGCAAAGTTATTTTTTGCTGTGGTGCTTGACCGCCTATTCTTTAGATTTATACCGTCTTGCATGACTTCTTTGCTCATTCAAATTTCACCATTAGTTGACAAAGCATGGATATACACCATACAGCACCACTGGCATCCCACAGTCTAAGTCCACGCCCAGTGTTCAATCCGAGGCCACTCAATGTTCGAAGTTCTGGACAAACGCTCCACTTGACTAAAGATACTCGCGCGGGGCCGTCACGTGCATGTGACAGTGTGTGACTCTGGCAACTAGGAGGCCCGACATGCCTGACATGTTAATTACCAATAATAATTGTTATGTTCACGGTTGACGCGTACCTTAACGCGGCCATAGTAAATCGATCATAGCACTGACCATTAATGCAACGTTCTCAGGTTGAACCCTACGAAGACAAACTTCGAAGATGAGCAATAGCGACTCGGAATCTCCTCTCATTCACACCATAGGACACCATGATAACTATGGTTCGACACAATTTACTTCCTGCGGCACATCCCAAGATAATGGAGCGGTCGATAGACGGCCCAATGTCCCAAGTTTTGTCGCCAATAACGCGGGGATGCTATACATTATATCTTCCCAGTTTTTTTTCGCTTGCATGAATCTATC
>MU179306.1:186604-333625 GCA_016767475.1 Suillus weaverae
TCTGTCGACAACCTGATGCGCAATGATCTACATGCGCGACCTTAATTTTTAATGATGACTTTGCCGTTCAGGGTTTTCGGATTGTGTGGACTGTATTAGTCTTGTCGACTGCGTGCGATAGGCAAACACGCTCACCCGATGCATCTCATGATGAGTTTCTCTGCGTGGTGTACAATGGTCGCCTTTGCTGTGTGAGCTCCATTGTCTTGCCTTTGGCTCGCCCTCTGTTACCATGCTAATTTTCATCGGACTTTCGTGTTTTTTTTCCTTCGCATACGCAGGTTATTGTCATTGTCCTTGACCTTCCTGCTTAAAGTGGTTTAAAGACTTTGACTATGATAGGCTATCAACGTGAGACGGCAACATGCGGCTCTATGGGTCAATATGTACAGCCCTTATATGCTGGTGTCCTGAAATACATATTCTTCGGCGCAGTTCATTCGACGCTATCGCTCATCGGAGCTGCTATGATCATGACATCGGCTATATACATTATTGTGCGTTGTCCGTGGATTTCAAATACTTCTGCTAAGAAGGTTTCACTGAAGGAACCTGAGGCGATGAGCCTCAGAGATCCAGCATCCGCCCTTGAGGAAAGCCTGTTGTATACTGAATCGCCGAACACTTGCCGAGACAGGCTCAAGCAGGAGGATAGGACATGACGAAGACTTGAAGGAAAAGCAGCCGCATCTGCGTGAAGTTTATGATTTAACAACCTACTGCCATTATGACCACATATGCCCTTGATGCCGGCTGAAGAGACGATGTGTTTGGCCTTCTATGCTACGAATAACCATGTATATATAAGTCCTGTGTTGACGTACGTACGGCTAGATAAAAGAATGAACAATGAAAACGAGGCGAAGAAAGGGGGTGTTGTTGCAAAAGGTCAGGATCACGTGATTCTGCAGTGAGCGTCGGTGACTTTGTTGATTGATTCCTTTGTGTCGCCTTGCCCGTATTTATGCCAATGTTTTCAAATCGAAGGTCTCTTATCCTGGTTGGAATTTCGAAGGTTGCAAACGCTCAGCACGCCCTGTAAATTCCCACCGTGCACAGACCCTTGAAGTTCAAGGACAAGGTATATTTGAACGATCTGTCGACCTTCAAGTTGCCTTCCAACGACCGTCACCTCATCGTTGGTTTGTTATAGATTGCAATACATATACATGGAGCCGGAAACGGATTACTATCAGATTGGCGGCTTCCGAGCTCATTCTGAAGAATGGTGAGAGCATCTCGTTGAATAATTGCCTCCACCCCAACGATTCTTCAGGTTTCAGATGTACGACGACAGACTAACGATAGATGCTATTGCGAATTACGAAGGTCCCGAACTCAGGCCTGGAGGTCCTGGCGCGCCTATCGAGCTGGTCTTAGGTACTAGTATATTCTCAAGTTTTCGTGTCGCAAGTCAACTTATATTGCACACTACAGGAATTCTGCATAATGGAGCCTCATACGTCCTCATGACATCTCATCAAATGTGGGCATTCATCCGGAAGCATCGCTTGCGGCCTTCTCCCAGGAGACCGTGGAAAGTGGACAACTTCGCCTCGCTATCCCCGATTTATTTTGCTACAAAGGCTGACCTCCAGGACAAGCTCAAGACCTACAAGGTGAAATCCCAAAAGAACAAAAAGGATAAGGAGGACAACAGCCCTGCCAACCGAGGTTTTTTTCAACTTAGGGAGCGGGGCCCTCCAGGCAATCCACGGGCAGATTTTGAGAACCAGAGGTTCGATGGGTCGCTATAGATTTGACTTGTGACTGACCGTTTTAAAGAATCTTGTATCGGTTGTTTACGAAAAGCGCCACTCCAGGAGCCCTTGGGCTAATCAATCCACCCTGGGCTGGCGCGATCAGAGTGATCTCTATAATCGTAAACACGTGGCACAAGGATAGACGCCGTGAACGTTTTGACAATCCCACTATCATCGATGTCGGTTGGACAGATGTGATGATGCCGGAGTACTTGGAATCTAGACGAGTAACAGAAACTGTACACATAAAGATGAAAGGACTCACACTGAAAAATGAGGAACAGAATGCGGTACCACTGTTCACCTACATCCATATGTATTATCTGACGGTTTTTCTCAGCCTTTTGAGCATGGAACCACCAACCAAGAGGGCACAGTGGATACACTTTACTCGGATATACGAAGGCTCTTCACACATGACGCCGCCAATGTCCCGCTTGTAGTGCTGGTTCATGATGAGGAAATGGTGCGCGGAGTGCTTGCACGTTCCGGAATTGATGTTGGGTCATTTACCTCCGTCGCTGCATTGTTCCAGCGTGGTCAACCTCAGGTAGCACATCTCTTCGCATCACTAGGGATCGATCTGAATTACACATGCAGAAACTATCGCGCCGAAGGTCCTCCAGATCACCTTCCCCGCGACGCTTGAACACTGGCGCGTCTCACTCCTCACGTGACTATGAACGACGCTGGAAATACGGACCCGACGATAATGTCAAACACTTTTCTGTGAAACAGGAAGGCCAATCATCATCATCATCCGTACATATTAAAGAAGATGGCAAGAAACTAGGATCGTCACAACAAGATGGTACTATTCCTCTCCCAGCTGGATGTATCGTAAACGTACAGAATATGGTCAGAACTTTGATGCGGGTGACTCAAACTGGCCCTAGCGTGCAGGCGACAGCGCAACGCATGAACATACCAGCAAATCCACGTCTCCCTTGTGCAGGCAATGAATGCCAGTAGGTGTCCAGAACCGCCTTTCAACAGATTTCATTCATGCACAATCTAGCTTACTCTTGAACATGTGGATTTCAATGATAGAGGGACGCGCAATCGACGAGCAATGGACGGACCGCTTAGCGCACCCTATTCAGCCCCCTTCGCCAACCACAGAACCAGTGGAGGTCGGTCCAGACGAGGACATCGACCCGAATGACTATATACCCCCGTCGATGAGAAATACCGGTAGAACGGCTGCCCAAGAAGATGAGTGGTCCGATGACGATTGGTAGAAGTGATATTGGACATTCATCATGAGTCCATCGTTGTTTTTCTTACTTGCGTGGATAGCTGATTTTTGCTATCACGAGCCATCGAGCATACCATGGGCAACGGACTACGATGTACGGTATGCCTGTCGTGACAATATGTTGTAGAAGGGTCATCGTCGATTACAATGCGTTCGTGTAGAAGGTTTCGGATTGGAGGTCTCACTACTCAGATTCAAAGATGTACGAATGTTGTTCCAGATATTGTTGAATATTGCGCAATTTTAAGCTACGTTGTACTTTAGGCATCATTGACGCAGTTAGCCATTTAATCCTGAACTCTAAATCATGTTGCCAGATCTAAGAATCACTGACCGCTAAATTTAAGGTGAATCCTATGTGTACAATCTCGATACCCCACGGCTCCGCGGTTTCGACTAAGGCAGTTTTCGAGGCACGAGGCATTAATACTTTGGTCTGTCACAGAACACACTCTCGATTGAGGACATAACATCGTTATGATGCCGAACTACGTGTATATCGTCAACAAGGTGGAGAGGGAACGGTGTTAGTCAAATTAAACAAAGGATAGTCCAGGCAAACATAATAAATGGCGTGCAATATGTATCCAAATCGGCCCACATAGGAAGCAGGATAGCATGCAAAGTAAGGCCTTCCATCAAGGACTTTCAGGTTCAACTTTGTCCTTAAAGGATGTACTCGACAGCGGAGAGAGGCTCTCCACCCCTACTGTCACGCCATAACCCCCTTTACCGCCCAACAACGCTGATTTGTCAGAGGCATTAACGACATCAAAGTCTTCTTCCGCGACTATGGCGCCTGTCCGTTTATCGAGACGGAAGGTGAGACCGGTGAGGTTGCTTTTCATGCGCGATACGTTATCGTAGGGCAGAAGGAGATCGCCAAAGCCGGAGCGTGATGTGAGGGATACGATGGCTGCGATCGAGCCGGGTGGACTGGTCAACCAAAGATTTCTGCGAGAGCGCTTGTGCAGGATGTGAATGATGAGGGATGTAATTCCGATGCAAATGAATAACAGGGAAAGTAGGTGTGCTGGTAGAGTTCTGGAAAGGTGGGGATTGTCAGAAGTGAGATGATGAATATGATAGAAGTAATGCGTACTCGATGAACAACCTTGAGATATCTGATGTCAGCTGGGCAGAGATGGTCTTATTATCTGGCAGGAAATAGATGGTTTGTGCTGCAATGGAAAGATGTTGTGTCTGAATGCGACAAAAAGAATCATTCCGTCACTTGATTTTTTTGAATGGTGTATCGTTCTCCTTACATAGATATTCTTTGTGGCATTGACGAATCCATAAGGATCATCGAATACGGATTGTGGACCGTCCGGTTGTTGCGAAGCGAAACGATATATAGCTCCTGGAATACCTGAGTTGATGGCGAGAGCCCTGGCAATAATGTACGAGTTGTTGCTCGCATCAAACATGACCCTGAAGACACTCCTTAAGGCAGTTGGCAACAAAAAGAGCAATAGGCTCACCCATTGAAAGCTTCGCCGTTCAAAGGGTTACCTGTAACGTTATTGGTATACTCGAAAGGCTCCACAATTGTACAGTCTCCCATAGACCCATCGTTGAGATCCATCGTAGTTGTGACTACGAAAACGGCGATGCTCGGTTGGCAGAAAACGGCAGTACCTAGTGCGTCTCCGTTATCAGACAAATGATAATACCAGAAAATGACGGGCTGAAAGTTTTGATCCTGATACGAGGGCGCGCACGTCGACGCTGCTGCCACAGAGAATTGGTCGGGACCATCGTTAGGGTTAAGACCGAGGCTGGCGTTACAGCTAGGCGAGAAGGTAGCTGATAATACAAAATCCGAGCTGGTGAGATTGGTAGTCGTGAAAGAGGTTGGTTTTATGCAATTGACGTGCGTTTGAATAGCAGTGGTGTTTACGGCTAGGGTTCCATTCAAAATGGAGCCTGCTGGGGCCTGCAGAACACACATGTTTGAACGATTTTATGCAATCCTAAAGAAGTGGACAGCATACAGTGAATGGAGAAGCAGACCATACGCCATGAACGAACGGTGGATCTCGAAGGTTGTTGTACACTTGGGAGTTTGACCTAGTTCAGTCTAGCACATGTTGTTAGAGTAGGTGTCCATACCTGCAGCATCTGCATACTGTTTAATGTGTCAGCAAAGTCTCGCAATTGATCTCGAAAATCTTACCCCTGCAGAAGCAAGAAATGCAGTAAGTTGATTAATGGTAGGCGAAAGCCCAATACTGCGCATGTTTGTTGCGGTGGCAGCTTTACATGATATGTTCAGTCTAAGCGGGCGGCAAGAAGGAACTAACTGAATAACATTACCTGCTGTGTAGGATACCTGTCGTACCTGAAATAGGGATCCGGCTAGCGGCTGCATGAAAACGACAGAAAGGGCGGTGAGTGTTGATACATTGATTAGCCAGTGCCGATGCTTGAGGGAATAGTATAACGTGGTTAGGCGACTGGGTAATAAGTTATCTTAGATCATCAGCATGGTTGTGAGTGACTGATTCGTACTTGAGTGCGATCTATTGTGGGATGGTCATACAGGTCATTAGCCCTTCGTTCATAACTTAAGAAATGCTTACATAGTCTAGTAGAATACTGCGTGCTGCAGGTGCGTTGCCCTCGGATAGCGTGACATATGGCTAAGGCTGCAATGAGTATGGAAGGTAAATGATGTAGACGGTCATGCTAACTTGGTACCATCTGAGCATCCAGTCTGCTACAGCCCAAAAATATGCGAGTGGGACTACCAGCAAGGTCGGAATAAATGACTGTTGCGAGCTGATGAATGAAGATGTGTTGGTGATAATGTAGTGGGCGTTACCGTTAGGAATTGAGTTGATACAAATGTGATCACGTTCTTCTCAGGTACTGAGAAGCCTGGAGAAGTGTCATCGAGCGCACTGTGAGGAAGCGGTAGGCGCGCGTACCACTGCTTCTATCTGATAAGCGCAGAGCTATCTCGAGTGCAATACCCAGACATATCATGAGTAGAGCAACGCTTCCAACGATGTAGATGTTCAAAACAATAGGCTCCTAGATGCTTGTCAAAGGGGTATTTATAACAAAGGAACATGGTACTGACATAGCGCTTGGGCCGGTGCACTTCTGTACCAGGAGTCGGAATGTTGTGAACAGAGTCTCGGAAACGTTGCGAACGTGGAGAGATAGTGTCTGACGTTGGGGTTGCAGAGCCATTCATGTCTGGGGGGGAAAGCAGGATCACGGAGCGTCACCGCCTCGTCAATATACATATACGTAGTCCGGCCGCCATCATGATAGCCTCGCGTCGTTACTGACCTGGCTAAACCACAGCTTCCTCAAGTGCGCAATTGGAATTGATGGTGGGCGAGGGCAGTGTCTGGCGACACTCAAATCGACTTTGGAGCTCTTTTAAAGGAGCTTCACTCGCAAATCATAATTCGTGGAAAGGACTCGGCTGTGCGTAGACATATTGTTCCTTACACTCGTGACTATTCCGTGGGGGTCGCTCCCGAAAAAGGGTCATTTTGAGAACTCAATCATCTGTAATATCTTTATAAACTCATTGAACTGCGACTTGCTCTGGTGCAGGTAATTGATGATGAATTCGCTGGCCTCGATGCAAGCTCGTGGCTCATCGAGCAACTTGTCTGCTTCACAGAGTCACAAAAGTTCGGTGATTGATAGGAAAAGTAATCCTGGATTCCTTACGTATGGGGAAGGAAGAGTGGCCTCGTGGAGTGTTTTCGGCGACACGTTTCTGCATGATAGATCGGGTGTCAGGATCAGTGGCACTAGAAGGCTGGGCGTCGTGATCTTGAAATTCGCGCCGGCACTAGCTTCAAGCAGGGCCAACCTGCTTGAAGCCTGCCTCAAAAGTATACATAATTATGCCAGCTCTTAAGTACAACGCCTGCAGGCTGCTGGTAAGATCGCATCATGGCATGTACACGCTGCACGCTAAAGGCCCTATATCGTACACGATGGCACTGAAATACGTCATTAAATTTGCCTGCCGATAATTCAAACGATGGGCTATAGCCTGTCGAACGTACCATTCAGTGCAAAGTGCTCCTCACTTGGCTCAATAACATTACAGAAACGCTTGAGCGTATCAAACAAGCCCTGAGTCAGTGATTGAGTTGTGACAAGCCAAAATTCGTGGTCAAACGTGGTGTTATCGAGGAGTCACTCGGCCCGCCACCAAAATTTGTCGCCGCTTGAAAAATAAGCGGGCAACCCTTGACCCGACTTTCCAAAGCCTCGTTTTTGACTGCGCCATCATTTGTGTCCATCCTTTCAACGACTCTTTTGCCCTAATCCCTAATGTACGTGTCTATATACTTTCTGTATCTTTCAGGTCATTGAGTTCGCGTCTGTTCGTGCTTGGGCGCGTCTGTCGCGATCTTCGCGTTTTCTGAACCAACCAATCTCGTGTTTATTTATCGCTGACTTGTCACGTTTCAGCATGCGTGAAATCGTCCACATCCAGACCGGCCAGGTGTGTTTCAGTGTTTCTAATTTCATCATAATTCGTTCGTGTTAATATTTCTTTGATGCTAGTGCGGTAACCAAATTGGTACGACTACAAGACTCGCGCGATTCTCCAATGTTCTCATCTCATCGTGATTTGATATGCAGGTGCTAAGTTCTGGGAGGTGGTTTCTGATGAGCATGGTATTGAGCGGGATGGTCTCTACAAGGGAACCAATGATATGCAGCTCGAGCGTATCTCGGTTTACTACAACGAAATCGGGTCAAACAAATACGTTCCTCGTGCAGTTTTGGTTGATCTCGAGCCAGGAACCATGGACTCTGTCCGCTCGGGGCCTTTAGGTGGTCTTTTCCGTCCCGACAACTTCATCTTTGGACAGAGTGGTGCTGGTAACAACTGGGCCAAAGGACGTACGTTTTCTACCGTTTCCTGCCAACCAATCGTGATTTCAACTTTTTTTATCTCGATAACACAGACTACACGGAAGGTGCAGAGTTGGTTGACTCCGTGCTTGATGTCGTTCGCAAGGAGGCTGAGGGCACTGATTGCCTACAGGGTAAGTAATTTTTGTTTATTTTACCACCGCTTCCCATTAATACAAGTGCAGGTTTCCAGATCACCCACTCACTCGGTGGTGGAACTGGTGCTGGTATGGGAACGCTCTTGATGTCCAAGATCAGAGAAGAGTACCCCGATCGGATGATGTGCACGTACTCCGTTGTACCTAGTCCCGCTGTCTCGGACACGGTTGTTGAGGTCAGTCTCTTTCTCCAGGTTCCACGTGTTTCTGAAGTTCACAACTATATATAGCCTTATAATGCAACGCTCTCTGTTCATCAACTTGTCGAGAACTCGGACGAGACTTTCTGTATCGATAACGAGGCTCTTTACGACATTTGCTTCAGAACGCTCAAGCTCTCCACGCCTACTTATGGTGACCTGAACCACCTCGTTTCCTTTGTCATGTCCGGTATCACTACTTGCTTGCGTTTCCCTGGTCAACTCAACTCTGACCTGCGTAAACTTGCTGTCAACATGGGTTCGTCGCTGTCTTCAATATTCCTCACTCTTGCTAATACATTCGCAGTTCCTTTCCCTCGTCTCCACTTTTTCATGACTGGATTCGCTCCATTGACTGCCCGTGGCAGTCAGCAATACCGCGCTGTTACTGTCCCCGAGCTTACTCAACAAATGTTCGATGCAAAGAACATGATGGCTGCGTCAGATCCAAGACATGGTCGCTACCTCACCGTATGTGTGTGTGTATGTGTAGGGGATTTGTGCTGATACTACCTTACATTCAGGTTGCCGCTGTGTTCCGTGGTAAGGTATCGATGAAGGAGGTCGAGGAACAGATGCAGAACGTTCAGAACAAGAACTCTGCGTATTTCGTGGAGTGGATTCCTAACAATGTGCTTTCTGCACAGTGTGACATCCCTCCCCGCGGAGTTAAGATGGCAGTTACCTTCTTGGGTAACTCGACAGCTATCCAAGAACTGTTCAAGCGTGTCAGCGACCACTTCACTGCTATGTTCAAGCGCAAGGCCTTTTTACATTGGTACACGCAAGAGGGTATGGACGAAATGGAGGTGCGTACATGCAGTCTTTATCTTGCGATAGGCTAGTCTGATCGAATGTTATCTTTCAGTTCACCGAGGCCGAGTCAAACATGCAGGACTTGATCGCCGAATACCAACAATACCAAGACGCAACGGTCGAGGAAGAGGCCGAGTACGAGGAGGAGGTTCCAGCTGATGAGGAGTCGTAGATCAAAATCATGGTGACCCACTGTTACGATTCCTACGTCACCTATATTCCCTTCACGACCAAAACTTAGGTATTCCTCTATTGGTGTTCTCTTGGGCAGATGCCTCATCCCCTTTGTTAATTTCACTTTATCGCTACTCTAGCCAGCATCGCGTTCATCTCATTTTTCTTTTCTGTCGTACACCGCCAGAGCAATACATTTCATCGGAAACTGCAGTATACCCTTATCAGTTGGTGGTCAATGTGACTTGCGAGAGTGTCATGAGGGCTTGGCTCTTTGCTCTCGTATACCTGCAGGTTCAATATAGGTCAACTGTTCCCACTGTCAGGTCTACAATCCGCAACGGGCCGAAACCTCAATGTTTTCTAAATCAGCTAGGTCCTAGCTAAGCTATGTGCTCGAATTGTCCTGACCCCTGACCACGACTAACTGCACGCTTTCACTCGACTTCTTGCTTGATGAGGCGTATAATCGATGTCTGAGCTTGCAGGCTCTGGCTCACATTCTCGAATCCACTTGGCTCATCTCATTCTTTTGTGAGTTCCTATTGCAGCGAGTATGTTTGTGTGTAAGCTGAGTTTTGAACTTGGAGCCAAATCTTGCGAAGATCCGGGCTCTCTGCCTCCCACTCCTCCTTCTAGGCCATCATTCAAAAACCTTCAGGAAGCGCTGAGATATTCTGTGGGACAGTGTCCCAATGATGAGGGGTCTGCAAAAGCTTGTGTGAGTGCGCCAATGTCATCTTGCCATCGATTGTACCTTTTCTTGATCTCGGTCAGACCCTCACTCGTGATAGTTATCGTTACCCCCTTACCATATGCCACGATGCGGACGAATTTTCTCGATACCCCAAGGATCGTCTGGTCCCGACTGATCCTGTTCATGTTATCCCTATTATCAGGCTTGAAGATTCAGAGGCATGATTTTCTTTTTTTGCAACCAACACCCGCTCGATTATAATCATTGACAAATCCAGACTCGACATGCTGTATGGGCTGCCATGGGCCGTTTCACAGATTTCAACCTTGCTGACGAACTCGATAATCCACAAAATGTATTAACCATGAAAAGGAAATTGGCATTTTCTTCAATGACCTTCACATATGGTTGGAAGCAACGGTGCGTTTGTGTGATTTAAACATGGCAACGAATGTATGACTAGTAGATGCTACTATTTGCTGGCACGCTACACCAAACACGTACAAGATTTGTACCACGGACCAAGGGCTCTCGATCCCGATACTGTCTCAAAACTTCTGATGTGCTCCTGGTTTGTTTCTACCAAGTCGCGATCTTGCCATCCATGCCGCTTAGAGCAAATCATTTTTCTGGAGCAGGAAGGAGGTATCCTGGGAAATTCTTCAGTCATGATCGGACGACAAGTTATTTGCAGAACGGCGTTGCATTATGCTTTGAGTCAGAACACTCCACTTGGTGATCTAGTACATTAGTGTGTTAAAAGTACAGTCCGCGCTTGCATCCCTTGCTCTAATGTAAACCAGTATCTTGATAGCGTCCACAAAGTGACTCGTTGATTTTCTGAGGCGGCTTCTTATCTTGCCAAGAAGATATTTAGAGAAACGCGGTCCTGGTATGGAAAACATTACTGGCACCAGCAACAGGTGTTGTCCCACCTTTACTGCTGCCGTGCTTCTTGCACAGGTAGATGCCAGCAGAGTCAGGCGCTAAGAGCCGAGGATGACCACTTGGGAGTCCGAACGCCACTGAAGATTATGCCCATAAATAGGATGCGCCACGATGGCGTTGGTATCATTTAGCTGCAAGTCATCCGAAGCATCCACGCAGACAAGGAGCTTCAAGATGTGGCACAGCAGGGGTGAGCTGCGTGGCAGTTACTGACCGGTAGTAAATGGCAGACAAATCTGCCGCGCCGCAGAAGAGGAGTCATTAAGTGGAATGTGACTTACATTCATGGTTGTCCAGCGTGCAGTGTGTAGTCGCCACATCGCTGATGGTGACCCACTGATGACACGAATAGCTGCAAACCAATGATCAAATATCCGCACTGTGAACCCCGTCACATTCACCCTCATGACAAGGTGAAAACCTACATGCTACCAGTCACCGGAACAAAGAGATTAAGCTGTGCCAAAGCTGTGCCCTTGGGTCGCTTGCCATATATGGGTTTCGGATTCAAACATTTGATGATCGAGAGTATATCACAATCTTTTTCTTCTCTTCTTCTCTCTTCACCGAAACAATCTTTTTAAAGGTCTTTGGGCGAAGAGAAAAGAAGAGATCACTTGTCACCCAAATATCTATCGATATCTATCACTCATTTACTACAAACACCCAGTTTGCATTTTTACAGGATGCCTGTGGACGGCCTTAAACCCGTTTTCGCTCGCTCTCAGAGCAATTCTAGCTTCCCGGCTCCTCCGATCACGTTCTCTCCATTGAATGACGATGATGTTATGTCTTCTTCAAACGAAGCCATCTTGGAACTCAACGATGGCTCTGCATTCAGAGGTATCAGCTTCGGGGCGCAAGAAAAAAGTGTTGCAGGCGAATGCGTCTTTCAGACCGGTGGAGTTTACTTCCGTCGTCTAATGTTATGTTGTTAATCAATTGTATTTCAGGTATGGTCGGGTACACAGAATCCTTGACCGATCCTTCATACGAGGGCCAGATCCTTGTCCTCACCTATCCATTAATCGGAAATTATGGCGTGCCCGAACGCCCCAGAAACGACGTTGATCTCCCTTCGGAGTTCGAGTCATCCCGCATCCATATTGCTGCCCTCGTAGTTGGCTCATATACTGAGGACTACAGCCATTTCTTGGCAAATTCTTCACTTGGAGCTTGGTTAAAAGAAAATAATATCCCTGCCATTTGTGGTGTGGACACCCGCGCCCTCACCAAGAGAATACGGGAGAAAGGTTCTATGTTAGCCAGAGTATTGGCGCAAAAGTCAGATGCCCCTCCCCGCCGCTTGCAGCCGAAGTCATGCTCGGTCTCACGTTCATCCTCCCCGCCATCTTCGGAAGACTACATCGATATCCCGTGGCACGATCCCAACTCTGATAATCTCGTCGCTGCAGTGTCGTTATCGGCTCCCCGACTTTTTAAACCCACAGGCCAACCTCGTTTTCATCCAAATGGACGTGTCCTTCGCGTTGTCGCTGTAGATGTGGGCATGAAGTATAATCAGATTCGATGCTTCACTAAGCGTGGAGTGGAGCTCAAGGTCGTTCCTTGGGATTACGACTTCATTAACGAAGCCGAGCCATATGACGGACTGTTCATATCAAACGGTCCAGGTGATCCTGTGACAATCATGTCCACCGTCAAGCGAATTGCCCAGGCAATGGAGAAAGGCGACCGCCCTATCTTCGGTATCTGCCTTGGGCACCAATTGCTCGCTCTCGCCGCGGGAGCGACTACCTCAAAAATGAAATACGGCAACCGCGGACATAACATCCCATGCACTCATGCACTGTCCGGAAGGTGCTACATAACATCTCAAAATCATGGTTTCCAAGTCGACACCAATACCCTCCCTCATGGATGGAGAGAGCTTTTCCGCAACGCCAATGACGGTAGTAACGAAGGCATCTATTGCGAAAACAAGCCATTTTTCTCCGTACAATTCCATCCGGAATCTACTCCTGGCCCTCGTGATACGGAATTTCTTTTTGATGACTTCATCCGGATTATCGTGGATTGTGTCAACACGAACACCCTGGTGCCCATATCGTTTCCGGGAAGGCGCAAGGAAGACAATGATCAGATATTCCCTCGCGCCAATGTTCAAAAGGTTCTCATCCTTGGCTCCGGTGGATTGTCCATTGGGCAGGCAGGCGAGTTCGATTACTCAGGCTCACAGGCTATCAAGGCGCTCAAGGGGGAAGGCATTTACACCATCCTCGTCAACCCTAACATTGCCACCATCGCTACCTCCAAGGGTCTCGCGGACAAGGTGTATTTCCTTCCGGTGACACCCGATTTCGTGCGCAAAATCATCAAGTACGAGAAACCGGATGGTATCTACGTTACGTTCGGTGGACAGACTGCCCTCAATGTCGGCATCAAACTCAAAGATGAGTTTGCGGCTCTTGGAGTACAGGTTCTTGGTACCCCCATCGAGACTATCATCACGACAGAGGATAGGCAACTATTTGCCCAAGCGATGGAAGACATCGGGGAGCGTTGTGCCCAGTCTGCCACAGCCACCACTCCAGATGAAGCAGCTGCCGCAGCGTGCGAGATCGGCTTTCCGGTCATTATCCGTGCTGCATACGCTCTGGGTGGTCTGGGATCTGGCTTCGCGCAGGATGAAGCCCAGCTTCGCGCTCTATGTAGCAAGGCATTTGCGACTAGCCCTCAGGTGCTCGTGGAAAAGAGTATGAAAGGTTGGAAAGAGATCGAGTACGAGGTTGTCCGCGATTGTCGCGACAATTGCATAACTGTTTGTAATATGGAGGTAAGCGTCACTTTTTGCTGAACTGCGCATGCATGATCTCATGGTGCCATGCTAGAATTTTGATCCCCTCGGTATACACACTGGAGACTCCATTGTGGTCGCTCCCTCCCAAACATTATCCGACTCCGACTACAACATGCTCCGAACAACTGCGATCAACGTCATTCGCCATCTTGGTGTTGTTGGCGAGTGCAATATTCAGTACGCTCTGAACCCGACCTCGAAGGAGTACTGCATCATAGAGGTTGGTTTAGCATCTTGACTGACATGAGATGTATTGTACTAACATTTCAATAGGTCAATGCTCGTCTGTCGCGATCGTCAGCGCTAGCTTCAAAAGCCACGGGTTATCCCCTTGCGTTTATTGCCGCTAAGCTCGGTTTGGGTGTCCCGCTGAACGAAATCAAGAACTCCGTGACGAAAGTCACTAGCGCTTGCTTTGAGCCGAGCTTGGACTACGTCGTCGTCAAGATACCACGTTGGGACCTCAAGAAGTTCAACCGGGTTAGCCCGCTTCTTAGCAGTAGCATGAAGAGCGTCGGTGAAGTCATGAGCATCGGCAGAACTTTCGAAGAGACCATCCAGAAGGCGATACGGGCGATCGACGATCAGTTCCTTGGATTTGCGAAGGTATGCAAGAACAGCCTTCGTCATTTGAGTGATATTAAACTTCCTCTTTCATAAGAACAACTTTGTGGAGGACATTGACGAGGAGCTGGTCAATCCCACTGACAAGCGGATATTCGCTATCTCAAATGCATTCCATCGGGGCTATAGCGTCGACAAGATCTGGCAGATGACTAACATCGACAAATGGTTCCTAACGAAACTTCAACACATTCATCGCATGGAGAAGCGCTTGTCGTGCGTAAACTCCCTTTGATCTTCGACGTTTTTCTAACGAATACACTAAAACCACAGAGAGCAGTCCATTGCTTCTGTCAGTAATAGAATTATTCTCCAAGCGAAGCAGCTTGGCTTCTCAGATCGCCTGTTAGCCAGTTGTTTGGGTTCAACGGAGTTAGCTGTCCGACGGCTTCGTCAAGAAATTGGCATTGCCCCATTCGTCAAGCAAATAGACACCGTCGCAGCCGAGTTCCCCGCAGTGACGAATTACCTCTACACTACGTATAACGCTATCGAGCACGACGTTGATTTCAATGATCGCGGTGTCGTGGTCATTGGCTCGGGTGTCTACCGCATCGGCTCCTCAGTCGAATTCGATTGGTGCGCGGTCAGGGCTATCAGGACGCTTCGTGAACAAGGCCTTCCGACAATCATGGTCAACTACAATCCAGAAACAGTCAGCACTGATTACGACGAAGCTGATCGCCTTTACTTCGAGAATATCAGCTTGGAGACCATTCTTGATATCTATGACACAGAGCGTGCCCGCGGTGTCATCTTGTCGATGGGTGGCCAGACCCCGAATAATATTGCCCTTCCCCTTTATCGCCAGAACGTGAAAATCTACGGGACTTCTCCCGAGATGATCGATACCGCGGAGAATCGCTTCAAATTCTCTAGGTTACTCGATGAGATTGGCGTTGACCAGCCTCAATGGAAGGAGCTGACTAGTTTCCAGGAGGCTCTCGCCTTTTGCGATTCAGTGGGGTACCCTGTCCTCGTCCGTCCTTCCTACGTCCTTTCAGGGGCTGCCATGAATGTCGTTTCAACTGGTGACGACTTGGCCAACTATTTGACCCAAGCAACCGCTGTCTCTCGCGAACACCCCGTCGTCATCACAAAGTACATCGAGCAAGCAAAGGAGATAGAGATGGATGCTGTAGCAAAAGACGGTCAGATGGTCATGCATTTCATCTCGGAGCATGTTGAGAATGCTGGTGTACACTCTGGTGACGCCACTCTCATCCACCCACCACAAGATCTTGATCCCGCTACCGTTCGTCAAATCGAGGAAGCCACCGCCAAGATCGGAAACGCCCTCAATGTGACTGGACCCTTCAATATCCAGTTTATAGCTAAGAACAACGAGATCAAGGTGATCGAGTGCAATCTACGAGCGGCGCGGTCTTTCCCCTTCGTTTCCAAAGTCACCGGCATCGACGCTATTGAGATGGCCACCAAGGTTATGCTTGGGTTGCCGGTAGAGAGCTACCCGGATCCTGGTCTTCCTCCAGACTATGTGGGAGTCAAGGTTCCTCAGTTTAGCTTCAGTCGGCTCTCTGGAGCAGACCCTGTACTTGGTGTGGAAATGGCGTCTACTGGAGAAGTCGCTTGCTTCGGGCGTGATAAGTATGAGGCGTACCTGAAGGCTTTAATCTCCACCGGCATTGTTCCGCCAAAGAAGAATATCTTGCTTTCTATTGGGAGCTATCGGGAGAAATTGGAAATTCTGCCTTCAGTGCAGAAGCTCCACGCTGCCGGATACAACATTTTCGCGACATCCGGTACTGCCGACTTCTTGACCGAACATAATGTTCCTTGTAAAGTAAGTTTGATCAAGCCTCGGAGTGTTCCTAGAGTTCTATCGTATCTCGCATAGTACCTGGAAAGCCTTCCGGAAGATAGCAACGACAAACAGAAGTCCGAATATTCGCTCACACAGCACTTGGCCAACAATCTGATCGACATGTACATCAACCTTCCATCAAAGAACAATTATCGCCGCCCCGCAAGCTACGCCAGTAAAGGGTATCGCACGCGGCGCATGGCAGTCGATTTTGCAATTCCGCTCATAACGAACGTCAAAAACGCGAAATTGCTTGCAGAAGCGCTTGTTCGCAAGCTTCCGTTGGATGTATCGAGCATCGATTTCAAATGCTCGTATTTAACGCATGTGTTCCCCGGACTTATTAACATTTCCGCGTTCCTACCCCGCATCACTTCGCCGGGAGCCGATGACTTCGAGCAAGCTACTCGGGCTTCTATCAGTGCAGGCTTCACTACTTCACTCGTTCTACCAGTCGGTATTGACAGCGCCATCACCGATGCCTCTTTACTTGAGCAGGTTCATGCCACAGCCGCAGGGAGCGCACGCTGCAACTACGCCCTCAGCATTGCTGGGAAAGATAATAATGTCCAGGCTCTTGACGAAGAAGTCAGAGCGGACGTGAAGTCGTTATATATCTCATTCCATGGGAACTTCGCCTCTCCTCAAATTTCCACTGTCGCTGCCTACTTCGCCTCGTGGCCCCAAAACAAGACAATCGTGACTGATGCCCGTGGCTCAAACCTGGCATCAGTGCTCCTACTAGCGTCTCTTCATAACCGCAGCGTTCATATCACCGACGTCAGAAACAAAGACGATTTGCTTCTCATCTCGCTCAGCAAGGAAAAACATCTCAAGGTTACTTGTGATGTTTCGGTCTTCGCCTTATTCTTCACACGGGAACAATATTCTCAACCCACCTCGTTGCCATCAGCCCAGAATCAGGAGGCGCTGTGGGAGAACCTTGGTGTAATCGATGCGTTCTCAGTTGGGATGCTTCCTTATCAGCTTGCGACGGAACTTCAAGAGTCGGCTTCTGCGTGGTCCGGGGCGGAGGAAACACTGCCCTTGTTGCTTACCGCTGTTACTAGCGGTCGACTCACTCTTGAGGATATTCGTGTGCGCCTTCACGATAACCCGATTCGTATCTTCGGTCTTCCTGAACAAACGACAACTCACGTGGAAGTTGTCCTAGGACGGCGAGCTCAGCATCAGAACCACAGCACGTGTTGGTCTCCTTTGCAAAAGAGTTCCGTCACCGGGTCACTGCACAGAGTAGTTGTGCATGGCAAAACTTTATTCCTTGATGGTGAACTCTCTATTTTACCGCTTGGGAAAGATGTATCCAGTGCGACGATTGTGCATGCCGCTGGAGAACGGCAAGCAGGCGTCCCTCTGGCGAAACAGCAGCTTGTTTCCGGGCCTTCTGCCGCTAGGGTGCCCGATGGCTCTATCCTTCCCCACCAGACGGCTTTGGCGCCGTCTGCCAGTGGTCCCGCTGGTTCAGGCATCAATGTACCACCGGTTGTTGTTCACGGTCGCCATCCGGCATTCCATCGTCGTCATATACTTTCTGTGAAACAATTCACCCAACGCGACATGTATGACCTCTTCTCCTTGGCCCATGAAATGCAACTTCAGGTCGAGCGCAATGGGATACTAGACATCTTGAAGGGAAAAGTTCTTTGTACCCTTTTCTACGAACCGTCTACCCGTACAAGTGCTTCTTTCGATGCGGCTATGAAGCGTTGTGGAGGCGAAGTGATTCAAGTTAACCCGGACACCTCATCAGTGCGGAAAGGAGAGACGCTGGCCGATACCATTCGCACAGTAGGGTCTTATGCCGATGCCATTGTGATCAGGCACCCCGATGTCGGCAGCGCCCAACTCGCCGCTAAATATTCCCCTGTGCCTGTTCTGAATGCTGGCGATGGCATCGGAGAACATCCCAGTCAGGTAAGGGCTCGAAATCTGGAGCCGTTCGAATTTTAACACATCATAGGCTCTCCTCGACATCTATACCATTCGATCTGAGCTGGGGACTGTCAATGGCAAAACGATCACTATCATAGGAGATCTGAAGAATGGGCGCACAGTTCATAGCCTGGTCACTCTACTCTGCCACTACTCAGTCCGTCTGAACTTCGTCGCGCCTCCAGCGCTTGCGATGCCCACAAAGGTAGTCGCTGCCTCGCGGAAGGCGGGTATATTTGTGCAGCAGCTGGAATCGCTCGAGGAGGTCTTGCCTGATACCGACGTTCTCTACGTAACCAGAGTGCAACGAGAGAGGTTCAAGAATGAATTGGAGTGGCAAGCGGTCAAAGACTCTTATCGGATTGATCACTCCCTTCTTTCTCGGGCCAAAGAAGATATGATTGTAATGCATCCGTTGCCTAGAGTGAACGGTAAGATTCTTGGCGCCTTTTGTAATCCTCGAGCTAAGCTACGTCCATAGAAATCGATCCCGAAGTCGATTTCGACTTCCGACGCGCCGCCTACTTCCGCCAAATGCGTTACGGACTTTTCGTCAGTCAACTTTCTCTTTGGCACGCTCGTTCTCACTTTTCTTTTAGGTTCGGATGGCCCTTCTTGCCAGTGTGATGGGCTGAAAATCAATCAAAGTGTTGTATAACCAGTAATCTGCGATTAGGGATGAACTTTCGGGACAAAGCCTGTATTGTTATCCACATGTAGCGGAGAAACTTATCGTAGACAATTATATCCTCAATTGATACCTGTGCTTATTACTGTATCTGCGACTGACTGGTGCAGCATTGTACTTTCGTCAGTCCCTCAGGGAAATTGAGTCTTGCACACCGCGCGCTGCGGTAATTAGTCTTCAGTAGGCGAGTAGAAGAAATACAGTTGCTCCTTTACGTGGCCACGGGATCCAGGTCATATGTAGTTACGGCTTGATAGTAAATATATTGTCAATCACAGCCACTAGTACATTCATGATGCTCGTTCTCTCGCTAAGGTCGTCACACCTCATTGTTCTGTAGATAGCTGCAAGGCGGCCGATCGCGTATTAAATTTGCTAGAGTTTCGCATCTCGTCTCCACGCTCCAACGAGCTCAAGGATCAACCGACTCGGAGATGCCCGACTGTGTTGGCAGAAACCTTGATTGTTCTGTTGGAAGAGAAGTGGCACGCAGCTGTGAGCAGAAATGAGTAGTAGCGTTGGGCTAGTGTTCTGCAGGTAAACCAAATAGAAGGGAGATAGCCTTCGGTCAGACACTACTAGTCTACTGTCATGAGGTGCCAGCAACAACTCACAGCGTTGTGTTCAGTTCGAGTACTGGGAGTGAGAAGCGTTTTGTTATCCCGACCACGTAGCTGCGAAATAAATCAGTCAATTTCTTCACTGACATTGGTGACCTCACCTCTAATCGCATGCTTGTCTTTCTCTTCTTTGGTGTTGACCTGACTCTGGTAGGAACAGTAGGTTCCCTGATTTTGTGCGCTACAGCTAGATCATGTTAGGTACAACCCTTTTATTATCAAACAAAAAGTTAGCCTGCAACCAGCTTCTCTTCAGCACATGCGTGTCTCGATCGTCTTGTGTCAATAAAAATACGGTTTTCTCTTCAACGTCCGAGAGGGTAAAACGATTCAAGGTTCTCGTAAGGATTGCTGCCATCGCGTGGACTTTCGGAACCTTCTAGCCGTGGCTCTTCTGGCATTGCTGTCTGGGCTTTATACCTACCTTCCGACGGGTCCTGCCAGTATCCCCTGCATGCACTGAGGATTTTGATCTGCAACATTTAGGCTGCCACACTGCCACCAACCGATCAAGAGCCATTCGGAAAGGAGGATCAGGTAATAGGGACAAAGCCAAGTTCCGAACTTGACTCGGAAGACTACTACCATGATGGTGAGCTTCTGCAGCTGAGGCTCGGGATATACAAGTTGCCGCTGCCATGACCGAGCCAACTTGTCCTCCGGCAATGCATGAGAATAATCACAGGCGCTCGTAGATCTGAGGGGCCGCATGCTGACAGTGAAGGGTCACAGCATGCGTAGAAAACTCAGTTTCCTGAGCCCGACTGGTAGGCGCAAAGCACTCCTGTGTCCGGCGTTCTTCGGTACCCATAAATAACAGACCATAACAAAATGTCATGTGTCTAATGACGTATATGATCCATACGCCATGGGAATTCGAAGCTGGGAAAAATTTGTAAGAGGTTCGTCGATCAGATAGTTCCAGCAGAATGTCCAAGGTTCACTAAATGCAATAAAGCAGTACTAATACCGGGCTGGACACAGTTTCGCACTGGGCTATCGTGGAGGGGGCTGGTTTTGTATTGACCTGCCAGGATCTGGAAATGCCGACAGGCTCGCTGAGCAGATAATGGATCCCAGTCAGGTTGTGACTCAGGGGACAAGTGAGTTCCTGTTTAACCGTGACGAAATATAAACGTTAACGTACACTTGTGAGCACACTGTCAAGTAGACTGACTCACGGTGACACAGCGGGGGTTTGGACATTTTACCACCAGTAAAATTACAATCGAAATGCAATCTAGAGCGCTCCAGAGCGTTTCAGGCTGGGTCTAGAATGCTCTTACCAGGTCAGAGGTGAAACGTCGAAACCCCCCATGTGTGAACACCATGATTTCCTAGACAACCGCATCAAATTCAAAGTTTGACAAAGTCAGCTTCAGCAATCAGGACAACTGCTTGTGTGCCTGGCGCGGATAGACAGTTATGTACTCATACTCATAGCGCATCGTATCGGATCGCAGCGTATCACAGCACCGGTGCTCAGCGCTCAGAAGAATACGATTCCTGATCGGCGGTGGCCATAATGGTAACTGAGAAGGTCATATTTACAACGGCCTAAAACCTTTTGGTCTGCCATGCTTCCTGGGATACTTCCAAGGCGCTTGAAGCAACGCTTTCCATACGTAGTCCGCTGTGCGTTGGTACTAATGATCACTTGCCTTATGGAGGTGTGTACAAAGGACCCTCAAAGAACCTAATATTAATACCCTGACAATGTTCATTCTGCAGGTCTGGTGATCATTGATTGATCAACTTCAAGTTCGGGGATAAATCGCTAAGTATAATGACAATGTCTGGCACCTTGGCACTTCAAGAGCTTTGAACAAATTCCTGGTAACGATAGCCGGAAGTAGCCGGACCATGCGTATGTACTACTGTGCCTTGGTTAATTGACACAACAGCGGCCGTACCGAACAGTCAGCGCTACGCGGAATTAAAAACTTATCGCGATCATGTATGTTTTTGGTAGCTTCATGGCTGAGGCGTGGGTTCTCGGTTCTATTCAACTCAATTCTATCCAATGCTCGGTATAAAGCTTTCCGACTGGTGTTTGGTCGAACACGCTTGATCACCCGACGACCTCCTGACGTACACGTCCTGGAAGCACCATGGATCCCGACCATAATTTGCCTCCCACCCCTACTGGACAGTCCTCTCAATCTCAAGGACAGCCTCTTCAACCCAAAGTCCAGGAGTCCTCGCCGTTCGTGGAACCCGAACATGTAGACAGAGGAGATCGTCCGCAGAGTCAGTCGGTGGTGACTGAGAAGCCCCTCCTTGACAATTCAGAGGAACATTCACCAAATCGTGGCCGTAGTGGTCAATATCCAGATTTTGAGCCTTCTCTACCTCCTCCGGTTGCAAGAAACAGCCTGAGGGACGGAGACATGGCGCGTGGACTGTCGCGTCGCTCGGTTATGGGCCATGCTCGTTCCAATGCATCTGGCATAGGCTGGATAGTGCCCGAAATTGAAGAGAAACCTCACGTTTGTGTTGCTTGGCACCTTTGCGCTGGCATTTAATACTGATCCTGACCTTACAGCGGCGTACAATCGGAGAGCGACTCGCCCCAACTATTGCTAATGCGGAGAAGGAGAGGGCACAATACGCCTCAAAAGGTTAGTTGAAAAAGTACAACAACATTCGGTATTTTGGCTTGGAAGGTCTCGTTGTTCCTGGGAATTTTCTGACAGTGTTCTTTTGAAGCACGAATCACAGGGCTTGCCTTGAACATTGCGATAGCTATGCAAGTATTACTTGGGGCACTTACCACTGGTATCTCGGCAGCCACGTCGGGTAGACAGGTTAGTTCAAAGAATTCCATGAGGCTTTATGACACACTAACCCCGAGGTCATTGAACTAGACCTCGATTGGCATATCCATCCTTGGTGTGTATTACGGTCTTTAAATCAGATCCTGAAGTTTAATATGCTTTAGGCGGCTTGGCGACAATGGTCGCTTCCTATCTCGCTCGTACACGGGGATCAAATGAACCAGAACTATCCATAACCCGCGTTAAGGACCTGGATCAATTCTTGAGAGACTGTTTAGCTTTTAAGATGGACAGCGGGCACGAGTATGGGACACCTGAGCTGGATGCTCGGTTAGAGCATCTCAGAAGAAGGTTTGAAGAACTTCTTGGGAACGCTGATGGGTAGGTCATGTTGCGTTTGCATTACTGGGACTACGGCTGATGACCTGTTCTAGGCAGCGAAAACTTTCCCCGCCGGTGTGAACGTAATTATTTTAGGATCCCATGACGCATATTTTACGAGTCCCCCACCATTCATTTTGTGTGATACATTTCCGGGTAATTATCACTTCACTTTGGCGGTTCTCTCGTCATACATACCACATTCTTCCAAATATGATACATCCATGGTACCCACTTATTCACTAATACACATACTGTTTTTTGGGATATGATTTTCCAAAAGTTCGAATAAGATACCACATCACTGCATTTGTGAGGCAAACGCTGCATGGATATTTGATTCGTTAAGGAGCGATGAACCTCATGTAGTGTTGGAGCAGTAACCACTTTTCCTAATATACGGGCTATTTATGCATCTGCTTAACATGTGGGGGTGTGACTCATGTGTGATGTCTTTTTTTTATCTCATCCCAACATGCAAACAATGGGAGTAATAGTCCTGTGTTTATTGAAGCACATCGCAGCTTTGATTTTGATCAAGTACCTGACATTACATTCACCTGGTAGCTTTGTGACGCGTTGAGTCTAATAAACGCACGTGATACTGACCTCAGTGCACGTGATCCCTTCTACAGTTGCCGAGGTGGAAGTTCGGAACAGTGAGCACATCTCCAGGACCATAGTTTGTCAAAATATCCAAGATGAAGACAAAGAACAAACAGACGAAGTTTCCCGTCGTGAGCTCCTGTGACCAAGTGCTCATCTAACGAGTCGTAGCTCATATGTCTGAGGACAGGCACGAATCAAGAAGATTATGCAGAAAGATGAGGAAGTTGGGAAGGTGGCACAAGCTACGCCAGTGGTCATTTGTACGTCTTCACACACCGATTCATGCCTTATATATTTCGCTTCTGAAATCAATATCTGACATCCTATGGTGCGACAGCAAAAGCATTGGAATTATTTCTAGCTATGATCGTGGACGAAGCGACCAAAGTCACGGTTGAACGGAGTGCGAAGAAAGTTGAAGCTTATCACCTGTGCGTTTATTGCTACCTTGACCGCGATCTTGTCGTGAATACATATGCACAGAAAGCATGCGATCGAAACAACAGAGATGTTGGATTTCTTAAAGGAAATCGTTGAATCTGTACCTGACCCTTCAGCGGGTGGTACCATCGACTTGCAAGCTGAGGCGGCAGAGAATGCGAAACGAAAGAGGAGCAAAGCGAAGAAAAATGGGACGGCATCTGGAGAGGGTCCAAAGAGGCGGCGGAAAAAGAAAGAGGATGCTGACATGGAGGGTGTGCCGGAAGAGACGATGGGAGAAGCAAAGTCCGAAGAAGGAGATCCTCGAATGGAAGACGATGACGATGCATATGAAGAGTCGTCGTCTCGTCCCCGGCACAAACGAAGTGACGATGGCGACGATGACATGCCATATGTACCACGATGACAAAATGCGAATGGTGTTGGGTTTGTGCCAGAAGTATAAAGTGTGCGCTGTAACGGCTTTGTGATATTTATCATTTTCATCATATTCCATATCCATTCGTCCATCAATGCATCATATCTGACCAGTTGTACTGTACAGTATAATCTAGAACCTACACAAGTTCTACCTCGCCCCGAGCAATCAGTTGCTCCACCACCGAATACGGGGTTAAAGATATATGCCCTTTCCGCATTTCTAATGCGCTCCCACTGTAGGTCTGATCAGAGAAATCAACATCGGTCGATATTCGACAACATACTCTGGTAGCCGCACTGGTGGACAATCCTGTCGAGCAAGCACAAAGACCGCACGAGTCTTGTCTGGTTCGGTAACTACAGATGATCGTAAGTACCACGGCTCTCAATGAAATGCTGACTTCCGTACCCATGGAAGGTACAAAAGGAGGCTGATCATCAAGTGTCTGCTGGGTCTCTGGCAAACTTTGCAGAACCGAATGATAAAAATGTTGATCGGTCAGACGGGCAAACCTTGGGACGTAGTTAACCCCCATGCTACTTCCTGCGAGGAACACAACATACCGACGCGCGTGCTCGACTTCACTTTCTGAGAGCCGCTGCTGGACTTCAGGGTTGGTCATGATATACCGAGCAAACTTCTCGATCTGTAATACATGATATAGTATCTGAAAATGGGAGTAGAAAGGAGGAAATGACCTTGAATAGACGGGTGCGGAGGTATGACCGCACTATAAACTTGACTCGTTCTACCTCCGTCTGAACGAGCATGATGCGAAAGTGCTCCTCCTCAGAGGACGAGGGGTCTGTGCGAAGGAGCTGCACGGTCTCAGACTGCATCAACCATCGAGTCAGATTTGTCCACTGGTCATTCTAACTGTCACGACATGGCTCACCAACCTGACTCCTGATGTGGTCAAGCAGTCCCGCTAATAGCTCTCCTTCATTTGGGAGAATATCAGGCGAGTGCCGCTCGTTCATCCAATGTCTTATAAGTTGCTGTAGTGGCGTTTCTTCCTCTTCCTCGAGCATGAAGGGAGGTGCATCTGGTATTTCTGCACCGTCGTCATCTCGTGAGGCTTGTCGAAGTCGCTCCTGAAAGGCATTATTGTGAGTAACACGACCGGATTGGTCGAGGTTTGTGAAAAAGTCATCGTCGTCGATGTCCATGAATCAGGTGTCGCTAGTCGCGTCGTTCGTGATTAATAAACGTTAATTTCATGCATCCAATCGCGCGTTTCAGTAATGTCGTTATCAAAATCTATACATATGTTACACAAACAATCTCGACACTATGGTACATGGATATGTTCTGCGCAGAACCACGAGAGCGGGAAATGACATGGACTCGTCGACGCTGTAGAAAAGGCGAGCACATAATCCAGTTTATCAATGGATTCAACGCGAGACATGATACAGATTCAATCACGCAGCATCATTCTCAAGAAGCTTTCCACAAATGATATATTTATTCGAGAAGTGGTCAATCCAGCCTGTGTCTCGACATGAGTGATTGCTGCTGTTCAAGCCACTGATTTGACCTCACCTTTCATGTTCTCGCTAAGAAATTGATAACCCTATAAGCAATGCAAAGATGTAAGTAAATAAGTTCTTACATTTCATCTGGTCGAAGATCCTGGAGCTTGTCAAGAGGTTGGTCAACTGCCGTTAGCATATCTGACGGCATATGAATTAGGTATCGCGTTAGGAGTGTCCAGTGGTTCACCCACCCAAATCAAAGGACTGCTTAGCCATACCACGAGATGCATCACGACCCGCAAAATTACCATACATGCCATCTATATAGTGCGAGTCAGTCCTTATAATGAATTGACGAAGCAAGCAGATGTACCTGGCCCATAAAAGTTCCTCCCTGCTGTTACGTCGAACACAATGCCGTTGATGGCGAGCAAAATTCTACCTCCGTTCTTGCCGTCGAAGGGTTCTAGTGTCTTCGGGGTGTATGTCTTGAACAATACAGTGGGAGGGTGTTCCTTGGGCATCCATGAGTAACCATGCTTGAATTCGGTTGGGATTGTTTTAGGTGTGGATGTAGAAGGGAAAACGATCTTCTGCACGGAGTAGAGAATGTAAATGAGGAGAGCTGTATTGACGGGGGTACCAAAGTCAAGAGTGTATGCCATGATGATGTCGTCGACGTCGGTGGTGGTTCAATGCAATAACTTGAATGCGGCGGCGTCTTGCGGACGAACCCGCTCGGCGCTTAAAGTCGATAGTCACCGTGACGTGGCTTGTCTAGATCCCACTGCACAAGTTTCAAGTACCTCCTAGCTCCTGGCCATCCATGCAGTCAAAATTTCGATGGAACAATTGTCTTATTGATCTACCCAGGGGGACATACTAGTGAAGTTGCATATTAACTGTCCAGGCTGTTCTGCAGGACACAGGACGTTCCACAATATTACTGCCTATTACTACCCAGGCCCCTTGCCTGTGTGGGGTCCACAACCTCGGCGAGATAGTGAATCGCCTGAACGGCGAAATAATTCTAGCAAGATGTTGCCGGCTCCTTAACGTGCATCAGTACGTGTATGGACCCCGAATGCTCCATCGAATATGCGTTCAGATCGTGACCACGATGGGTGCCGGCGAGTTCTCTATGCATATATTTCAACATTCAAATTATTGGCTTCATGCAGCATCGATATTTCGTATTTCGTTAGACCAACGCAACAACAAGCTGACGCACTGTCACGGTATTTCGGAACTTGGTGCAGCACCAATTGTTCAGCAATTTTGGACCAACCTAGTTGGCGATGTGATTTGACATCTTTGATTTTCCAGTCGACGCTACCTCCTAGTATGGTCTTTTTCTATCAATCGTTTACATACCCTCTGGTTGGACGGAAACCCAAGAGGCGGTACCGATCTTCTGCTTAAGATATGTGTGGATCGCTCTGGATTGGGAGATGACCGACTGGTGAGGAATGTTTGGTCGAAGATCTAGAGTAAACGGCTCGTTGATCAACATAACAATAGCCACATCAACCACATAGACTTTGATTTCAAACAGAATCCTAATGGCAGCATGGTATACCCCCCGTAAGTCTCGCCATTTCCGGATGTAACACAAGTTCAGTTACATCTGACGTTAGTCCAAGGTGCTGATCGCAAAGGCTGCCTGAGTCCAATGGAGCCGAATGTCAACATTTAGCAAACTCGCCTGTTTAAAATCTTATCAGGCCCAAGATTTGAACTCGCCATACCGCCCTGGCCTAGATGAATCACATAGCACACAATTAATACTTGTGCAAAGGAGTGTGGATGATCCCATCCTTCAGAACTCTGAAGAAATCACAAAATGGTCCGAATCCCGAAATGTGCACAAGTGTCACGTCGGGCCACATGCCGTAGTTTGTACACTGATGTGACGAACTTAAGGGGGATATTGAACTAGCAAGTGTGGACCATGATTCAGAAATTAGGTTGCATGTCTTAGGCAGGGAGGAGGCCCAGGAGCTCTCGTGGGTACTCTTTCGTTATAGCATATGTTCTTGTTGACGCATTATCTGATCATATCTGTTTTGTCTATCTGCTCGAACTGACTTTTACGTCGACGGACTGAACTCTCTGATTGGTGAAAGAGATTCGATTCTGATCAGGAACAGCACGTTTTTATTCCAAGTACCAGGTTGCTCAGAAGTAGGATTCTGAGCGATTCGATCTTTAAGTCGGACCAATATCGGCGAAATACAACAGGCGTCTGGACTGGAGGGGTACTCTCATATTCAACATGCCAGGTGATAAACAACGTCACCGGAACATCAACCGTGATCGGAAAACGCGGAAAATTTGCTAGTGGTCATTCCCTCAAACGTACAAAACCCGACCATGTGTCAAGAGTTCTCTTTGAAGTACTACCGCAGGGCACGGGCACTCCGGTATTAAGAACAGCGAGAGAAATCGAATGTATGTGGATTGGAGCCGGCGGCTCTCTGATCGATACCGGTCACGAGAAGCTTGAGGAGATAAAGGAAGTTAGCTTTCAACTTGCGAGACGGAGGTGCCGATATGGACTTGATCACTCGAATTTACAAACGTAATGCGAGGAGCTTATGCTATCGGTCCGCATATTTCTTTAGACAAGCCACGAAACTTACGCATGGAGGGAATATTCGTTTCATTCAGCCGAGCATCTTCGGTTGTTTCGGCCTTGCAACACTGAATTACTCGGTAACTCGAAACGTATTCCAGGTGTGGGGACCCTCAGAACGTCCTGATAAGCCTACAATGGTCTGACACGTTGTACCTTCGCGCAACAAGCTATGCATCAGCATAATTTCTTCATTTCATCTTGAGAAGTGTATGTTAAGTGTATCAGCGTGGGTATATCATAGTCCTGAGCTCGGACGTTAGTAGTTAGAGGACTGTAGAAAGCCACACATTGTCGTGTACACACCAGAAGATAATCTCTAACTGGATCTAGAATAATGCTGAAGGCCTGCAGGCGATGGGAGCAACGAGTGCGCTGACAGCCGATTGGGTTAGAGATACCACTACTAGTCCAGGAAAGTGGTTCCGATGTGATTACGAATGCGGCGGGATTGGCGATGCGGGTTTACTAATCAGCGGGTCAACTGAGATGAATGATGTCATCTGATGAGTGTAATATACGCCTAGATCCATTGGTCAAATCGTTTGTGATAGCGAGTGATAAGAACATGTTGTAATGATCGACTGAATGCCAGCGCCTGAAGTGCGGCGAGGGGCACAGCGTATTTCCGCCAATCGTCATTTTGTGCTCATAGAGTAGATACGCACCGCAGGCTCTTGTAAATAATCAAAAAAGGCCCACGTGAAAAAGGCAGCCATTGGATAACGTGACCTGAGACATTGTAAAGCTATGCAGCGACCGACTTCTCGCAGCAGAGAATTACCGTCGTACAAAAGGAGGTGATCCAGAATAAAATCCGACAGACCGATTTCGACACCTAGATCGTCCTATTAGGCTATGAGCTGCTGACATGGTCAGCACAAAGCGATTACACTGAACAATGTCATTAATGGATCTAAAACGCTCACGCAATACGTGGACGCGTTCGTCGTGCATGAGGCCAATTAAATCAAAGTCCGTCCCGGTCGGTGGCAGTTACACTAGTGACGATTGTGAATACGTCATAATTAGGAGTCCTCCAGCTTCGTAAACTCATGGTGACATCCGGCCGCAAGGATCCCCTTATTCTGTTTCCGGTTTCAGCGACCGTAGACGTCAATAGTATATGTACTTTGAAAACGCCTTGGGTCCCGAGAAGAAGGCCGTCCTCATGGGTGCAGCATTCTCGGCTGAACAAGAATAGAGGCATTATTAGGAATTTTGTGTTCATGGGTGCTCATAGGACGTACTTAGTACTTACTGGCTGGCAGGAACCGGGTTACCGAACAAGATGGAAAAATCTAAAACACGCATTGTCACAGTGCACGAAGCGTCACACTAACTTGTCACGTTCGACTCGACATCACATCGTTCCGACCATGCACCATGGACCATGGCATCACTGATTAGATTCATAACGTGTATGTCACCGATACGAGTAAGTTTTGTAGATGGTCGTTTTAATCTAAAGAGATTGGACCTGACCGGAATATTTGTCCTTTGATAGATCCGCGTTGTGTTGACGCAAATTTTACATGTTGTCGAGCACTCTCGTCCTAGCCGTCTATCCGGAGCGTCTGGGTTGTAAATTTTGATGCGTTGAATAATGCAGCTGCCTTCCTTCCATCCGAGAGGTATTAGGTGATTCTCATATCGCCTTCGTCCGTCTCTCATTCACCGCGAGTGACACGATTGCCTTTGTTAATGTTATTGTGCAGGGAGCGTGGAACAGGCATACAGATCACCAAGCAAATGGAGAAAAATCTCAATTGAGTTAAGCTCTTGAGTCGAATTTTACTCCAAGGGACGACATGCTTTAACAAACCCTCGGGGGAATTCGACGGGAATGACACATCTAGAATCTTTGCACATAATCGAGATCTTCGCTGGTGTTGAGATACGTTATGTATCTGATTCACGTTGGTCATGAAGATACCTCTTATAATGTAAAGCTATCCATCCATTTCGACAGAGAACGTTTCCAACCTCCCCTTCATCAGCTGGTGCGCTCCTGAACTGACGAACCGCAGTATCTTGTCGGTAGTTTTCGGGTGTGATGCTGCCACTCCCGCCTCTCTCCCCGGCTGAAACGCTGGTTGATCATGAACTTAAAAAACTTTCTTTTACTCGCAGACTAATTTTACTGGTCATGTTCTGTCTCGCTCAGTTTTTAGATGCCTTCAATAACTCAGCTCTCTTCTCTGCAATCCCTGCACTCGAAGCATCCATGGGTATGACTCAAAGTCAATCTACTTGGATCATCAGTGCATTCCAGTTGACCTTTGCATCTTTTCTGCTTATCGTGCGTGCTCATTCCATTGATTCTGACCTCGCACTTCAACGCATTGGTTAGAGCGGCCGCATTAGCGACGTATACAACCCAAGTTAGTACCATGCCGTCCCCGTTAGATAGTGATGTTAATGGGCTCACAGAATTTGCGTTCATCGGGGGTATATCCGGTCTTGGCGTCATTTCGCTATGCGCTGGATTTGTTAATGACACCATTCCGGTTATCGTTTTCAGAGCGTTGAGTGGAATAGGTAAGCGTTCCCGCCGGTGTGACGGTTTTGGCTGACGAAGATCGCTTCTCAGCTTCTTCAATGACAATCCCCTCTGCCCTAACACTCTTGGTCAACGTATTTCCCGATCCGCTTGAACAAGCTCGGGCGATAGGGTTATTTGGAGGCTGCGGCTGCGTCGCTAACGGTGAGAATCATGCCTGGCTGATTATTCATGACTAGTTTCATGGTTCCTCTCCATAGTCCTCGGTCTCATGATTGGTGCAATGTTCGTCGAATGGGCATCTTACCATTGGGTATTCTGGTTTGTAGCCATTGTGGCTGTACCAGTGGCTCTGGCGTGTGTCTTCATCATACCGCCAGAAATTTCAAAGACCACAGACAATCTCGAGCCTGCAGCAGCGAAATGGAAAAGTCTTGACATACTCGGCGTAAGCATCCTAACTGGTATGAATATTCAGCATACTCCACTTCGTATCGCTCACGAGCCCTGATAGTTGCCTTAATTTTGTTCATCTTCGCTGTGACATCCGGCTCCACTGATGGCTGGGCATCCACAATAGTGCTGGTCCCGCTGATCATATCAATCTTAATGGTGATTGGGTTTTTCTACTGGGAAACACTCATACCTGTGGACCAAGCTGCAATGTATGTTATCAGAGATACTTTCACCGACCATCGATCATTGGCTGATCTTGTACCAGACCACCTCGGACATGGTTTTACCACAATTTCTCCATTCTTTTTGCCGTCGCGCTCTTGCCATACCTTTGGTGGAGCACAGTGTTCACGATTTTTACCACCCTGTGGCAAAACATATTTGAGTGGTCGGTAATATCATCGGCTGTACGCATGTAAGGTCTTCACTGTCACTGCATGTTGCCTGTCATTAAGACTGATTTTGCTTACTAGGTTTCCGATCGGTGTCATAGCCTTCGCTATGAGTTTCACCGGATCACTTTCTCGCATCTTCAGTCCGAAATGGATTATTCTCACTGGTCTGTCCTTTTGCATGGTCGCGACCGTATTGCTGGCGCTTGGTGGGGGGAAGCCCCAGGATTATTGGCCATATATATTCCCAGGTTTTGCTCTTGGAAGCGCAGGGGCCATGCTGACGTATACACACACAAAGTAGGTTCAAATTATCGTGGTTTCATGAATACGTTCTAATTACTGTAACTACAGCATTGCTATTTTTCAAGCTGCGCCTTCGTCCATGGCCGGCACAGTTGGTGCCATCTTTAACGGTGCTCTTCAATTTGGATCAGCAATTGGCCTCGCTGGTGCCAGCTCGATAGAGACATCCGTGGAGGCCATCCATGGGGGTTCACACGAGTATGGCGGACGAGCCGCAACATTTTGGTTCCTCTTTGCAGTTGTCTCTATTCAATTCATTTCAGTATCAATATTCTATGACCGTAGCACGGACCACATACCCCAACCAAAACACGGCAACCCCGTAAATCCTGCTCAACTGAGCACGCACTTCAACGAAAAGCTTAACGATGCGAACATAACCATGACGATAGTGAACGAAAAAGTTGACCTAGCGGATCTGCCGGTGTAGTTTCTTTCTTTTAATGACTGTTTCTTTAGACGACCGTTTCCGTTGATGACATTTTTACGCTTATCTGTTCACGATCATACGACTTGCAGGGTAGATGTGTTTTTCATTTCATTCTTTAGACTACCATTAGAGGTAGGGTAGACTTCATACAGTATCTTTTTTGCTACACCCGCTACGTACCCATCTGGCCATGGATATATCAGTAGACTGTATTGCACATATGATTGATGTACATCACACATAGGATTTGACGCCGAACTTGAAAAGGGTTGGATGAAAGCGGGGAACCATAATTTCCTTTCCGGGCTAGTACTTGGTTACTACTTCCAGCCAGCAGACACTGCTGCCTTCGACCCTTTCGCCAGTCTCTGAACGACGACAATGAGCTCTGCATATCCAGTCCAGCCGTCACGACAGTATATCCCTCATATACGCTCTCAGTGCGAGCACTGTAACGTTCAGGTTGAGTTTCCAGTGCCGTCTCCTACTCCGGCACAGGGTACAATGTTGCGCGTCCGTTGCTTTAAGTGCCAATCAACCTATACACATGCGTTCTACCCTACGCAGCTACCACCTGGCTACTCTACTACGTCGAGCTCAACGCCTCCACATAGCTCAATAGGCTCTGGAAGTACTCCACCACCTCCAAATGCCAGAAAAGGTCGTAAGATCGGCACACAGGAGAAACCTTTGGAAACAGGGTACTATGACCTTCTAGGTGTTCCCATAGATGCAAGCACAGATGATATCAAGAAATCATACCGTACGGTATACCTTGATTGATGATGATAGGCCTCTCACTTACTTGCTTTATCAAGGACGGCTTGCAATAAAGCATCATCCTGACAAGAATCGCGATGACCCGCACGCAGAGGAAAGGTTTAAGGAGATTGCCATTGCATATCAGACCCTATCAGACCCAGAGCTCCGCAAGAAATATAACGAGTTTGGTCCCAAGGAGAGTCAGCCAGAAGGAGGTTTCGTCGACCCGGAGGAAATATTTGGGGCGATGTTCGGTGGAGATAGGTTTGCGCCCATAATTGGCCAGATCAGTCTTGCAAAGGATATGAAAGCTGCTCTACAAGAGGTGGACGAAACCGAGGGCGGAGACGATAAGGACGTGAAACGTGATGCAAAGGGCAAGGAGATCCTGAGTGAAGAAGAGAAGGCTCGAAAGGAGGAGAAAGAGAAGAAAGTGACAGCAGAGGTACTCCCTTTCTTTTTCGTTCTACAAAAATCTCACAATAGTGTTCTTAGAAAGCAGCAGCTCGTGCAGAGCGAGTCCAGAAACTGTAAGATTTCATAATATGTGACTTCGTGAGATTAACGGCTTTTGTAGCGTGGAGAACCTTGAGCGGAAACTTAGCATATTTACCGAGTCTGCAACAGGACCATATGACCCTGATGTTACAAATAGCTGGCGCACTATCTGCCAGCTTGAAGCGGAGTGCGTATATCGTGCACATACACGGTGCACTCGCTGAAACAATCTTTCCAGGGATCTCAAGAAGGAGTCTTATGGTGTCGAGCTTTTGCAGGCCATAGGCTTTGTGTATGTCTCGAAATCAAGGCACTACCTGGCTACAAATCAGACATTGTTTGGAGTCGGCGGTTGGTTCCACAACGTCCAAGGAAAATACCACGTATTCAGCGAAACGTAAGTACTGAGAACTGTTAATGCTGTCTTAGATTGACATTAGGTAGCGTGTCAACGCTGCGGTCGGCGATCGAATTGAAAAGCGTCTTCGATCAAATTGCAGCAGCGGAGAAAGCTGGAAACCTTACTCCGGAGGAGAAGAAGAAATTAGAAGAGCAGGCTGCTGAGAAAGGCATTCAGGCCCTTTTCAAGGTTCTTCATTTTTTATTCGAAGCCATTGGCACGTTTGACGACAGTGTCAGGGCACGAAACTTGAAATTGAATCTGTATTGCGCGAAACTTGTGACCGCGTCCTCGAGGACCTGACAATATCCCGCCCTAAGGCTCAGATGCGGGCTGTTGCGATGCAGATTCTTGGAGAATCATACGTGGCCGTCAAAAAGGACGTAGATGGACATCCAGATGAAAGCGAATATGTGAGGATCGACACAAAGAGTAGTCGAGAAAAAGACCGCCAACGTTCTTGATCTGCTGCCGTTCGTTTCGCTATACCAAACAATGCATCTTACCCATAACTTACTCGTTCCCACATCTAATCACTCTTCTCACTTCGTGCATATCCATGTCAATCATACATTCCATGCGTCGTGCTTCTCACATTCATGGCTAATTAAAATCATCCTAGAGCTCGCCAGCAGCGCCCGGTTCAGTATTTTCGCCGATAGATGGTGGTGGTTCACTATATTCGGCAGAGGCTTTGGTTACCTGGGCATTCTTGCCCTTCCCTGGCGGAGGCGGATGGTACACCTTTTCCTAGCATAAACGCTCAGTATGCGTATTGAATCGAGAGAAACGACCAACCTTTTTCTTCTTAGGTTCCGTTTTCGCATTTGGATCTGGGTACGCCAATCTCTCTATTTGTTGCCATTCTGGAGACTCAGCAAAGGCCTTCCGAATCGGTGCCAACAAGCTATCAATCGCCTTGTTCACAGCTGTTTTGAGATCACCAGGGTGAACCTTCTTCGCTGAAAAATCATCCTCCAGCTCCTGGTAGTTCTTGTAGTGACTTGGGGGACCACCAAATTTGCCCTCTCGTCTGATGGTAAACACCGTCCCCTCCGGTGCATCATCATCCACAAATGGATTTTGGTCGCCAATGGCACCCTGACCTTCTTCACTGTCCACACCTGTCTCTCCCTTCCGACGCTCGATGCGAAGCTGACTTATTGGTATGAGTACAGCATTAATGAACGCGAGAAGTCCATTCTCTGTGATATTGCCCTCCTCGCAGAAAGCTTTCTTGATCTTGCGCTTGACAGCTTCGGGGGGGTCAAGGAAGTCTATCTTCGAATCTGGATCCGAAGATGACATCTTACCCCCCATGAGACCTGGAACCATGGGGTTCATGAGGTGGGCACGTTTGGCATAGCCCAATCGAGGAAGATAGAGTTCTGCGAATGTGAAAATTTTACGCTGCAGGCAGGAGACGTCAATCGGTGGTCCATTATCTGATTCGCAGATGCACGCACCTGATCGACCCCACCGAACTGGAAGTCAACACCAAGGTACTGCTCATCAAGAGCCTGCAAGCCAGGGTAAAGCAGGCCACTGATAAGTGGACTCTCAACTTGTTTTACGACCTCTGCGCCGGCCTTCTTCGCATCATGCTCTGTTACGGTTGCGCATAATCTGTAGTTGTCGAGATTGTACTCGCGAGTAAGCTGGTAATCTGAGCCTTGAACAAATATCAATTTTGATGTGGGTATCCCTAATGAGGTGAAGACGGTGCGAAGGACAAATTCGTAGTATTTTGTCCGGTGGGCGACAAGTTCTAAAGGAGCCTTTAAATTGTCGAGGAAAGCGTGTACATCTATTGAATCTTGTTCAGTAGCTATTGCTTGCACAAAGGGGTGTTTTTTGACGTACCAGCAAGTAAGATCTTGACCTCCACACCAGCTCTCAAGAAATCAGCTATTTTGGTTAATGGGGCGAAGTAACCGATGTGTGCTAGAGAGCATCTTAGTTGTCGGCTTTGTTTGGCCTGGCAAGCATGTTATACGTACGCCTTCCAGTCGGTGCGGTACCTAGTCAACGCATGGAACGTCAGTTTGAATGTTCGATCAGGAGTGAGCGGGCGTACCCCAGTAAGCCTTTGGCAGTCTGCCTTCCGCAAGAATAGCTTTGATCGAGTCACCGCCCAAAACTTCTTGCAGCCTCCGCGTGATCAAGTCGTACTTTGCCTCTACGTCCAACGTCGACGCCATGCCTGTGATGTTGAGGGTATGAATCAAATGTTAGTTCAAGCCAATGTGGAGTCAACACTGGGATATGACTCGCAACTCACTGCCGCTTTTGCCTAAATGGGGCAGCGATAAGCAGCAGATAAGATCAAAAACACTGATCAATACCTGCGATAATAACAGTACTTGGCATTCACACATAGAAAAATAGCAGGAATCATTAATCATAGGGTTCCAAACCTTATTCGTTTAAACTGGGGAGATGTACGTCTCTTCTACACATATAGATCTATCAACTCGATACCACGATGAAAGTCGAAACAAGTGTTCCTTGTAGAGTGCCCAACGAGAGTGGGTTACTTGGATCTTTTCCCGTCCTACACATCACCGCCAGTTGACACGTCGTGTGTGCGCTCCTGGAAAGCAATCGTGCTCATGCAAGTTCCTGCGCCAGGGTCGGCCATGAGCTTAGCATTGTAGTCTCGAACGCTGAGGATGAGGCGTGGTCGCACAGACATCTGAAGGAACACGAGATGCCATAATAAACCTGAGTTCCCACGGAAGTAAGGTCCTATAAAGATAATGAGTGGCCAGGCGTAGATGTCTCATAGATCAGCGTACCGATAACTTTGGAGATAGTAAGCCGAGATTGAAGCAAGACACAGCACCATAGCTAGCAATCGACGTCTTTAGCGGAAAAGTTAACCAAACTCAAATGCCGGAGACGACAAGTTCCTCTGACATCCATTCCATGAGCATGACGCGTATGTGTCCTATCCATAATTAAGACTTACCCCCTGAAGTCCGGCGGCTTGTTACTACGGACATCACCCCGCCCGCGATTGTGAGAGCCAGGAAGAGTGCAACAAGAAAGATGAGGTTCTTTCTGGATCGCTGATACATGGCAAGTATAATCGAGTGATCATGATGACTTGATTGATCTTTCAGTCAAGCCGACACTTCAGCTGAAGAACTCGCCACTTAGCGAGGCATCTACCACAAAAGACGCCCCAACCAATGGGAAGACCATGATATTGCCTGGAAGGGTCACCATAGCTAACCTCGCATTGCAAATATCCGCTGTATGCAGTGGTCTTACTGGTTTTATGTTCTTTGAGCTCATTACCGTCTTCGTGTCTCTGTGGAGTAGGTGGTCAGTTGCAACGCGCCTGCATGCAGCATAATGACCCCGATTCAGATGTGCATCTGCCGAGAAGCACGAAAAACTGCCGTCAGATTTCGAGGTAGAGCCTACGGATCCAGTTGCCCAAGAGGACCCCCTTTGCCACGACACCTTGCAGAGGGTGTTCAGGTGAGCGGCATGGTATTCACCAACAATCTGTTATTTGACATTCTTATTGGTTAGTTCCACCGCTTGCATTGCCATGTAGACTCTTACCTAGACCTTCCAGTCCCGTTGACCTGTTTTTCACGGACTACATATTCAGCGAGCGGTTTTACACGTTTTGGGTGACATGCTCCATGTGAGTATCAGATGCACGAATTTCAATTGGTGAAGCGTATGGGTTTTCATGAGCGGGACCTTCGGCGTTATTCTTCCCTTGTTGGAGTCGCGGAAGGGAATAGTTGCGATCCTGAAAAGACTTGGAAGGCTTGCGTTGTACATAAAATCATGATCAAATTCACGGGCAATCGAGTAATTGACCCTGTGTCGTTGCGTAGCGGAATATTATTTGAAAATACCCTCAGGAGTCAGTGATTGTCGAGCCTGCTGGTCATTGCCGCATGTCCTCGATGAGCCTCAAGATCTCTATTTGTTCATAGACACATGCAGACAACAAAGTTCAAGTTCAGCAGGCATGCTCATCCACCGACTCGGGTAACTGTGGACCCACATTGCGTACACTATACGTCATCGTGCCAGGGGTAGAAACTTGAAAGGGGGGGTCCTCAAGGGACACAGGGGTCCAGTAGATTAGAAAGTACTGTCCTACATAGGGTTCTACCCTCGATGGACAATAATTGGAATTAAAAAAAAAAGAAAAAAAAAGAAGGGGGAGTCATTTGTGCATTTGAGCAGTGAACGGCATACCCTTTAGACTAATCCCAAAGCTACTGGCTGATCGGCACTGTCACGTCGGCGGCCAGCGGCTCGAGCTCGAAGTAAGTAAAGTTTCACGGTTTTAGTACAAACTTAAGCTTAGCCGCGCAGGCTTGGGATCGGCTGTTACAAAATTACATAATAGATATTAGAAACATGAGGTTCTTCGGCTTCAGGCTTCAAAAATCTAGAGCGCACACTTATGGCATACCAGTGCGTCGGGGACTCAGGGTGAGGTTCGTCGGACCTGCTCACGGAGTGACAAGAGTATATCTTCACCAAGAATTGCTTGATACTTATTTCCTCTGACCATCCACCTTCACAGTGGGGCAGTCTTGGACTTTCGTTTGTCACTTTTCTATTCTTCCTTTTTCAATTCTAGTCGCTCCTTTATTTGGCGTTGTCAGTGCCTACTACTTGCGCCAGTGACTCGCATGTCCCCCTCCATCGATCCTGTTGCACGCAACATCACTATAATAACAAGTGTGTTCCACTTGCTGTCTGAACATTCCTCCAGTTTGATTTAGAGTCACATGATATCAGCGATATTAACTGTGCTCATGGTCCTCGAGTATTTCTTGTTTTTGGCCGATGAAATTCGGCTTGTCTGGCCGTGAGTACTTGTCCGCGTACTGATAAACGCCATCGATGAGGTTTTTTCTGGCAAACAGGCGATTTTGGAAGACCACAGAAGCCAAGATATATGTGGTGACCAGGTATGCCGGCTTGGCCGGTCAAATGTGAGCGGTTCGGCAACTCAATGTCGCATGTTAACTCCTGTCACTAGTTTCAACGTCTGTTTTGCGTTCAGGATGATGTTTAGGGTTCTCAATAGTCCGTTCGCTTGCCGAGTATGGTCCTCATATCAGGCTACGATGATCCAGTGTCTGCTGCTATCAGTGGAGTTATTACTCATGCTGCAGGGTACGTGACTTTTGGTCATACACAGGGCGGCTGTTTATTCACCCTCATTGCAGTGCACAAAATGTACAGAGAAAACAAATATATCCGTTTACTCTCATTCATCTTCGGTGGCGCGCAGTCTGCCGCCATGGGGATCAATGCTCGATTGCTTGTAACTGGCACTCACTATTCCCCCACTTGCGTCACAATCTCGCCTCATTACAGTGAGTTCTATGTCGGGTGAGAATCTTCGCACCTCTTGTATATCTGATCGCTGACTCGAGAATTAGTACCTCGATCATTGTATCATTTATGTTCGTCCTTGTTGCAATGCTATGGCGATTCTTCGGAAGCACATCCAGCAGGTCGGAAGCTCCGCGTGCTTGGCTCAAGGTCGCGGTCCGCGACAGTAGCTGCATAACATTTGCGATAACAGGTAGGATCAACGTACTTATTTATTTATACTATGTGCTTATGACTCCAGTGATCTTCGTCTTTATGTTTCTCTGCACCACGCGCGTCATCAACACGCAGATGAGTGGAAACATTACCTTTTAGTAAGTCTTGCATATACCGCAGGTTTCTCTGCTCACTGAATTTCATTAGCTTACTGCTTTTCTGCCTTTGGTTTGCTGTTGAGTGCGAGATCTTAAACGGCCATTCTGTTCCTCATTCACTTTTTCAGGCTGGACGCATAGTTCTTCATCAGGAGCAATTCCGCAGAATACAAGAATCCCAGATGGGTGATGTTAATGATCCAAGTCGGTTGACTCAGATAATTGAGGTGGACCCTGATGACATGACACCTTTTGATGACCTCAATGCATTTCCGATGAGTCCCTCCGGCTTGGAGGTCGAGTCGACTGAAGTCTCTACCCCATTCGACTCTGTATCAGGCGCAGAAACGAAGGACATCGTTGACGAACACCTTTGCGAGTGGGAGAAGGATAGTGCGCCGCTGTCGAGCTGCGCACCTACATTCATGCTCGTCGAAAGATGCATCAGTGGCGAGGGTTCGGGTTTTAAGAAGTAAAGTAAATCCATTCATTTTATGAGACGATCACGAGTTCCGTAGTACATACTTGACATATCACTAATAGTTTCACATTGCCAGGCATATGGTACCACCTTTGGACTGAGATACGCAGATAGTTGCCCAGGTTCCGGAACGCAGCCTGCGTGAGGTATGACACTTTTCAGTACTAAGGACTTGGTAAACCTTCCGGGTCACTAAGTGGTTGTGCTGTCCTTGTCGCACATTCTCGGAGCCTGCTCTAGATGTGCTCTGGGCTCACATAGATACTCTCAGCCCAGTAGTAGCATGTCTCCTCAAGCACGTATGGTCCCGACATCGTCATGGTCTGGTAAGTTTCCGGTGCTCCATGATTATACTCTGTCTCAAACGGCACGCAGAGGCTAAATGGTCGAGTTCTGATCTCATTGGCGGGGCATCGAAGAGTACCTTACGAGAGTTCGAGCCCTTGGTAAACTGGGGCGGAGTATCATGTATATGGGTGACATCTCTCAGAGCTTACACATCCCTATGCGGCCATCCCTGGCCTTTCCTACTCCCTCGCCTTGAAAAACTGTTCTGGTCGGACAGTAGCCATGAATCCACTCACCTCCTTTCCAACCTTCTCAGCCCCACCCTGACTGAGCGTTACTGAGTCTCAGAGGATTAGACACTTCAAATAAACTCACAGCTGTTGCAGTTATTATTTGGAACAAACAGGGCGATCGAAAATTTCACTTAGAAGCACTTCAGTGGACAGTAACGGCCGGAATCATTACAGAATACTCACTTCATCTGGCAGCGAGAGTGACGGGATACCTGCTATATGCTGCTGGTCAGAAGAAACGAACAATGTACGTGAGGAGACATACACAGCATAATAGTGCTGATCGTGAGGAATGGCTCGTTAGCTCAGTGCTATCTCGTCAACTTTGTGATCATACCCAACGTATGATATCCCGAGGTAGCGCAACTATGATATTTTGAAGTCAGCACGACTTGGCTTATTGATGACACAAGCTACGTACGCTGACATATAGAACAGACACAAGGGAACAGCGTTTCCTCTATACAAAACTGTTATCCTGTTATTATTCTGACATGGGACTCTGCTCACCCAGACCAATTCGATCTATAAACCATTATCAGCGGGATGGCTGCTCCGGTAATAACATCAACCTACCTCTTTTCCGAACGTCAGTACTGAAGAATATCATAGGTAGGGACTTCAATAATTCTCTCAATAAGTACTGCTTTGCTCACCCCAATCATATACTACTGCAGTAAAGGATGCGACTGCAAAACCGAAGGCAAAGAGTGAGACATCACTATCATCATCCGACTTACTCTCCACGAACCTGCAAAGTAGTTGAAAACGAGGTTGAATTTGATTAGCGGCCACCAGCTAGGATCGTTTGAGATTACAGTCATATATATTCAAGGGATGGATATCAGCGGGTAGTAAGTTTGGTGGACGTACAACGATGTCGTTCGTGCGAGAAATACCATAAAACACTTCCATCGCCGAAATAGGTATTATGTCGATGAATGCCAGTTCCTAGAATCTGGATCCTGATGCATGAAGGCTTTGATTGACCGCAGTAATTGAGCACTGATATGAAGCCAAGTAGATTTCTGGGGGCGGATCTATACAGCAGTGTTCTAAAAGCTAAAAGCTGTTCATAATTTCGGCAAGGAGTTCCATATGTAGTCATCGACAGTCGCATCTGGATAATTCTTAATGAGCATCTCCGCTCTCACCCGTCACTGCGTGGGGAGCGCAACAGTTCGTGTGTTCTTAATATCGGTCAGCAGAAGAAAATATCACAGGTCTAATCGTGGCGAACAACTAACTCACCCCCACTACCCCAGGTGTCAACAGCTCTCTGCGGCGACGTGTCAAAACACACCCCTAAACGTCTGATGTCTCTTCAACATGTGCTTGCGTCCTCGGTATCTAATTCCTCGTGTATAGTGCCCCTGGTGCCCCAGCTATTGTTATAGATAACGCAACGTGTGATGCAAAAAACAACACGCACTAATGTCATCCATTTTATGACAGCCAATTGATGCAACACCAGTATGAATCTTTAGGTAAAGCCAAGCTGGAGAACAGTGACTGTGAAGTACTGAACCAAGCGATGGGAACTTTGAGAGGGTAACGAGATTCCAGATTCTGACAGAACATAGAACAGTACCGGGACGGGCTCCTGTTGGGCCGCCTCTGTGGCATCCGTCTGATGTCGCAAAGACTGGTTACTCGTGTGGTGAGTTGAAGATTGCTGCACACGATGCTCATGCGCTCAGCTCGCCGTTGGATGCGCTGCCATCTGAATGTGTAGTCTTTGCACACTTCAAGTCGGTATCATCATGGGGCGCGGTCGTAGAAACGTCTTGGGTGCGCTTGCGCTTAAGCGAGTGACTCGGAAGAGAAGGTGCAGCGCATACTATGCCTCAGCTACTTTAAAATCTAGATTTTCGATCCACAGTGTGGATACCTCGAGGACTTGGAAGATCGTCGCATTGCCCTACGCAGATCATGGTGAATATTAATGATTAGATGCTACTTAATAGTGAATGAAAAGACGGCCGCAAGTCAACTGGCACGTGATCACGACGCGTTCAAGTCCCAAATTAATGCACGCTTAACTTCGACCCTTCTCCTCCTCCCAAGTAGAATTTCTTGAGATTGCCCGCCATATACTGCTACGCTATAATTCAACACTATGCTTACAGTCATTTCTGCATTTCAATCCAAACGCGCGGGACGCCTCTTCGTGCACACGGTCACCCTCTCAACATCCTTTGAGCCCTTCGCGCGACGCTGCTTCAGAGGCTCACTCGCCGTTGTCAAAACGCCTCTGAATGCAACGCTATTCATTGTAATCGTCTTTATCCAACTCGTCCTCAACGTTTATGGGTACTTCAAGAAAAATAACGATCAAAGGGCCAAAGACAGGAAGAAGACAAACAGAAGCTCATGCACCCGGTTTCACTTGGAGAGGCTGGATGTGGATGATGTATCAGTCAACGAGGAAGGCAGAGAAGACCCTCTCCACCAGGGAAGTCCTCGGAATATCTACTCAGTAAGCACCATATCCTATTCTTCCGAGACCTCAGATCTGACAGCATCCGTCGCAGTCCCTGGAGTTGCAGCTGGTAACATTTCACTCCCTACCTCGGGCACTCTAATCAGCTGACGAGACATAGTCGACTGTATCATTAGCGTCCACATGTATAGCCCCTCCGACTCGTGAAGACTCGCTCGTGCACCTCGATTCCGCGACAAGCACTCGCACGCGTCGTATCCGTCGGCTGGTTTCCCACCTCAAGCTGCGCACCGCAAACGAAGAAGTCCGCTTTCACGACAAGAAGATCCGAAAAACCAACTCTGAGTATCGCAAGAGTCAAACGCAGGAAGAAGAAGCTCTGTTACAAGACTCGAGCCGGAGCCGGATACTACGGATTTCAAACCAGCCGCTGGTTCGGCAGGTGACTCACGCTGTATCATCGGTTTTCCGCGCCCCGTTACGCCTTCCGAAGAATACCGCGACTGTGGCCTGTCACACCCCTGAGTTTCTCGAACAGCCTATCAGTGATGTAGTCACATTCACGTATCCACCGTATCCAGTCAGCAAGGTGACCGGCTCGGGTGAAAGAAAGTGGCCATAGCAGATCCGCGGGCTGTGTGTCGAAGCCTAGCCAGTCAACTCATTGAGATATCTCTCTGTAAATTATTGTGGAGGCTTCGTTTGAATCCATCTCTAAAACACACATCGAGTTTTTGTGCTCGTGATGGTCCATGCTCGGGCACAGTGAGCACCGGACATTGTAGGGGCATGCACTTCGAGATTTCAAGTGGTCCGTGCTCAGGCCACAGCTGGCCACAGGTCCAAGACTAAGAACGACGCGATGAGGAGGTCACGTGACCCGTGCCTACATATAAACACGCCAATCAACAAAGAAGTCGCGTTGTTCACCCTCTTACCACTACTATCACCACCACCAAGTGCGATCATCATCTATTCATCAACACACCACGCACACATACCATAAACTATAATGTCTGGACGCGGCAAAGGTGGAAAGGGTCTCGGAAAGTATGTGCCAATGATATTTCTTATTGAGTGTTATATCTAACTGGGCTTGTGTAGGGGCGGTGCCAAGCGTCACCGCAAGATTTTGCGTGACAACATCCAGGGTATCACCAAGCCTGTGTGTTCTTTCTTTTATGTGCAATTATCACTTGTCTAATGTTCCGCAGGCTATTCGTCGTCTTGCTCGCCGTGGAGGCGTGAAGCGTATCTCTGGCCTCATCTATGAGGAGACCCGTGGTGTCTTGAAGATTTTCCTTGAGAACGTGAGTCACCCTGACTACTGTTTGTGGAGCTGTCAGTTGACTCCCTACAGGTTATTCGTGACTCGGTCACATACACTGAGCACGCCAAGAGGTAGGGATCTAACTGCTATGGCCAGTGTTAGTTCTCACGCTGACGGCTTGGTATGTTAGGAAAACCGTCACAGCGCTCGACGTTGTGTACGCACTCAAGCGCTCTGGGCGCACGCTCTACGGCTTTGGGGCATAAGCCTTTTATATTTTATTCTTACTTGTGCAGTTTCGATTTGTTGAGCGAAAGTTACGAGCTGGTGATAGCACTCGTTTCTTGTGTAGGATTTGCGCGATATGTTACTGCAGCTCAATGCTACTCACTAGGTTTATGATATGATGTACACTATTCTTGTCATACAAACACTTATATACCATGTACCCGACAGTGTGACGGGAAGCATGCAAACTGATAGAGTATGCTGTCGACTGTGAGTCGCCTGCATAGCTTACTGGCCACTGGGTTGGGTAGGAGTGAATCGAGTGGAACTGCAGGGAGAGCTGATGCGTCCCCCCAGGCTGAACAGACTTGCAGTACTTGTACAATCTGCTTGTTATACAAGTCCGTGCCATGTACCTGACTTGTGATGAAGGACCGGTGGAGTGTAATAATATTAGTATCGAAGGCGGGCTTGCCTGCCCAAGGATACCGATTAGGTCCTACCCAACCAACCGCGACACAGCCAGTAACCTTCTGCAGAGTCAGCGCGACTTGACTCCGGCTTGATATAATGTACGAGGCGGAAGTTAGGTTCTAGATGTTCCTTTCTGAACTCTTGCAGTAATGGATGAGCGAAATGCTTCAACCTGGAATAAATATATATGAGCAACTCATCTTCCGGACAATGAAGGACATACAGTAGTATCCCGCCGCAAGATGCCTTCCCTCGCTCATCCACTGTCCTAACAGTTAATGCATCTTTTGCAAAATCGAAGACCGCATGACAGATATCCAAACTCATTTGCGAGTCGCGAATTTTGCTTCCCGAAAAATTCGCAGCCATATCGCTCAGCACGATATCCGCTGTACCCTCAGGATTCTGTGAACTCTTCAACGCATCCCGTACGATACGCGCAGAACCCAGAGCTAGAAAGTCCATCTGTAGCATCTGCACTCCTGGTATTGGCACCATTGGCAGCAGATCCAGTGCAACAATGTTTCCTCGCCCGGTAGTCTTGTTCATAGGTTCAGTGCTCCAGGAACCGCGTTTCTGCACCTTCGCCTCTTCGCGTAACCCAAAGTCTTCAACATTGTCTACCGCCTCAAGGGTCCACCCAAAATTTTCCGCGACGACCTGACTCCAGCCGCCCGGAGCTGCACCAAGGTCCACAACACTGCGCACGCTAGGACGTGAGAGAAAGCGTCCCCACTTGTCATTAAGCTCGATGAGCTTGTAGGCAGCGCGTGAACGGTAGGATGATGGCGAGGAGAGGCGCGCTTTGACAAAAGGGTCACGGGATTGTCGTGCTAGCCATGCTGTGCTCGACTTTTTATGCAAAGGAAGCGTCGGGCGGAATGACATCAAACTGAAACGGAAATCCGAAAATGACAAATCTGTTTCAAAGGGGACGATCGAGAGGCGGTTGTTTGTCAAAAGCCTTAGAACCAAACATCACGCGCACGGCAAGCCCAGGCGCAACTCTGAGATGTACTTCTGCGTACGTACTTGAAGTGGCCGGAAGTGAACTTTATTGATTCTTCTAATTTTTAAATGCTGCAAAGTGCATGTGCCAATATTTTGCGCCTATCCTAGTCATCAATATGTAACAGGTATCAGATTCCGCTGTCTCTCTTCCTCCCACACAGCCATCCAATCTACTAACTATCCCAACGGCTATTGCGATGTCTCAAAAATATGCTCCATACGGCCTCTGGGAGTCCCCCATCACAGCTGATGCTATCGCTGAGGATGTACGTTCTCCAAATCGTTTCCGATCGATTGGTAGAATCTGAAACTGATCTTCACTGTAGAGCGTCTCTATGAGCGACATATTTGTAGACCCAGTCACGAAAGATATCTACTACATTGAACAGCGTGCATCAGAGGGTGGTCGATACGTGCTTCTGAGCAACCAGACTCAAAATGAAGTCTTCGCCAAGGACTTCAATGCACGCACGCGCGTTCATGAGTATGGTGGAGCTGCTGCGATCGCTTATAGTGGGACTGTGTACTCTTCAAATTTCGCGGACTTCCTTGTCTATGCTGCGAAAGATGGGAAGATCACACCAATCACACCAGGTGCCTATGCCAATACCCCGGACTACAACGCCGTACTAATGCTTCGTGCGCAGAGGACCCCAAGAGGATGTATCGCTACGCAGATTTCTGTGTGCACCCAGTCCACACTGACCTACTCGTGGCAATCTTAGAAGACCATACCCATGACACGCCGCAAACTGTGCGCAATTCTCTTTGCGTTATCAACTCCACAGCTACGACTGTCACATCCTTGGTTTGCACTGAGAATGCACAAAGAGAATTTTATGCAGCGCCGACCTTCTCCCCCTCTGGTGATAAGCTCGCATGGCAATTCTGGGAACACCCAGACATGCCTTGGGAAGGAGGACGGCTTTACGTGGCTGATGTCCTTTACGATCCCAGCACCCATACGCTTAGCCTATGCAACACGAAACTGGTAGCCGGTGACGCTAGCACAATCAGTGCGTGTTACCCCTTGTGGGCCTCCAACGACAAGCTTCTCTTCACGTCTGACGAAGGCGAGGAGGGAAACAGGTTTGCAAACCTGTGGGAGTGCACGTCGGCGCGCACAAAACCAGTCCTCTCATCCGTTGTGCAGCAAGACTTCTGCATGCCACCCTGGACGCTTGGAAATTACCCATTTGCGTTCCTGGACGATAATGGCACAAAAGCCATCTGTGTTGCATGGCGAGGTGGCCGAAGCGTCCTGTATGTTGTTGATATCACCACAGGATCCTACGATGAGATCAAAGACGAATCGTTTGATTTTGTAGTTATCGAACATGTCCGTCGCATGTCGGACTATACTTTTGTCTTCACGGGATTGCGAAGCAACGCCCCTGGCGCAGCCATGCTCTGTACTCTTTCCGGACCATCATTCGTGCCCAATTTTCAAGTGCTCAGATCTACCGCATCGACGTCCGCTGCACCGTTCCCTGAGGGTATCATTTCGCTTCCAACCCCTCTTGAACTCAAACTTGCGGGTGACAACATTGTGTACGCCGTGTACTACGCTCCAAACAACCCAGCGTATGCGGGTTCGAGCATTCCAAACGAAAAGCCTCCCTGTGTGCTTGGCGTACATGGTGGCCCTACAGGATTAGAAACCCAGAATTTGAACTGGCTGAAGCAGTATTTCACAAGCAGAGGATATGCTTGGTAGGTCCTGGCGCACCCTGTAGGATCATCATGCTCAACAATCGCAGGTTGGATATGAACTACAGTGGTTCTTCGTGCTACGGACGCGCATACGTGTATGTTCATGTTTACCATCATCTTTTACATGGAGCAGGACTGAAGATGTGACTAGGGAGCGCCTCAAGGGGAACTGGGGGATTACCGACGTCAGCGACTGCATCGAAGCAGTCCAATCGCCTGAACTCCGTTCCCTCATCGACACCGAGCGCACTGCCATCCGCGGCGGGAGCTCAGGCGGATATACTGCCCTTGCCTCCATTTCCCTCGCCTCTTCTGCGGCAAGTAAGACGAAGTTTTTCGCGAGTGCTACGAGCAACTACGGGATTTCAAACCTGGAGCTACTTGCGGACGATACACACAAGTTTGAACTTATGTACATGATAAAGCTTCTCGGCGGTACCAAGGAAGAGATACCGCATGTCTATCATGACCGGAGTCCAGTGTATTTTTCTGCCAGAATTGAGACACCATTGCTCGTAAGTTTTTGTGTTGATAAAAGTGCGTTCTGATGGGTAGATCATATTTACGACAGGTTCTTCAAGGCAATGATGATGAAGTAGTTCCGCCTGCACAATCGTGGACTATCATTGATGGGGTCATGAAAAACAAGGGGCATATTGAGGCGCACTTCTTCGATGGTGAACAGCATGGGTGGCGCACGTCAGCGACGATCAAGAGAGCGATTGAGTTCGAGAGGGAATGGTACGAGAAGAGCATGGTGAGGACCTCTGTCAGTAAGTAAGAATGAAAAGGCAATAGTGTATCATCGACGTTACAGTGATGTATGGATATGAGCGAAGGGAATGAAGCAGAGATCTATGCGTGACACATGTTCATTCCAATGGGGCTCATTGATATTACTGGTAGTAACCGGTAGTGTATGACGGGCATCCACTTGGCTGTGAAGATGTGGCTTTGATCTCGAGGAAGCAAAACGTCGGGCTGTAACTCCACACCTGCTAGGGCCCATCAGGAGGGGTAGAGCATTCGAGTAAAAGTCTCAAGTGAAGACATTCACAAGGCACGGAGGCGCCGGATGTGAGATCGTCAAAGTTAAGACTTGGTCTGAGCACACCCGATTAAACAAAAACACCAGATATGCAACTTGTTCAGAGATAACGACAAAGTCAAGTCAATAAGTATAACTAAGTCCAGCAAGCAAATCGCCCGTCAGCAAGAAATCTTCTTGTGAGATTCCAAGGGTCCGCGCCATCATTCCAGGCCTGGAGGCTAGATTAAATTAAAGCTATTCCATGAGGATCAAGTCGCAAGATGTGGAAGATAACATGAGAGCCCTTCGTCTCCACTCCAAGAGACGTGAAGTCCCAGAACGCGAAGACATCGTTCTTTTGATCTACCTTGATCCCGGCGACGCCCGACGCCAGGCCTCCGGGTGTCACATTGAAGTCAACTTCGATGTCGCTGTTGAACTTGAGAGCACCCGTGGCTTGGGAGAGGAGGAGGTGCCCAACGATAGGCAAATTCAAAAAGATTTGAACTATGGCGGTAGAGGCGTCGGTGTCGATGGAGAGGTCGATCTGTGGTGGAGGATGTGAACGATCATAAGTAAGGCATAAACACGTCCGCAACACGGACTGACCTCGAACGGGCCGACGACAATCTTCTTGACGATGACGCCCTCGACAGCGGAAGTCTGGAGGATATAGATGACTTGCCCGTCGTCGAGCTTCACTTTCTCGATGCATTCCTTGAAGAACTTCAGGTTCACTGCGGGATGTTAGGTTCGTAGCCAACCCGTCGTCCAACGCACTCACGAATAGCATCTATGAGGTCGCGGAATGAGCAAGGAGCCGAGATACTTGAAATATATGAATAGAATTACCTTCGGCGTTTTTGACTGCACCGTCTGTGGCAAAAGATATCTTGCCAGAGGCAATCATCTTCGAAGGGGAAGTGAGGCTCGACATATTGTATGGTGTATGAGTATGATGATATTCGGGCTAGATTGTTGAAGAACGAAAACTGCAGTTTAATGCTCACTACGCGCAGACTTTATAGCATGAGCGCATCGCGATTACAGGAGTTATGCGTTATGTTGATAGCGGCAATACGAGTGACACCGTCCGACGAAGGCCTAGACATTGGAGCAGCCATCGTCTTTTCCGCCACGCAATAGCACGTTGACATAGAGAGTGCCTTGTACCTTCGAATATCTGCAGGGGGTGTTATCCATCTAGGTCCGTATTTCGTCACGCACAATTAACTGACTAAACAATGACAAGGGTACCGTACCACCTTTGACGGACGAATTCGTGCACCGCCGGTGTTATCGAGGGTGTACGAGCTACTGTGACTGAGTAGTCAATATTCTTGAAAGAAACAGACCATCATCAGTACTTCTCGCTCAAGCCGACGACGAGTCTCTTACTATAGGCTGCAAGCTAATACTGTTGGTCTGAGATTCCACGAAGCTTGTGCTTGATATCCGCAGATGCATTTGTCCATTGAGGCCCTTCTTTCGCCATGCAGCCTGAGACAGCGACGAAAAGCTTACAGGCCATGAGTAAATGGATCCGATTGATTGACACCTCTGCCGCACCTTTCGACGTTCTTGAATCGATTTCAATTGACGGACGAATTCGCACGCCGACAGCATCATGGTAGTACGAACTATTCGCGGTCGTGAATGACTTCCTGTTGAGGCAAACATCCATTATGTAAGCCTATTGTTGGTACAGGGACTGGCTTTAAGCAATTTACTTTCTAGTATGATCGACTCTCACAACAGAACTCTATCCATCGCGTCAAGACAGAGTCTCGACTCTCGGTCTAGCCCAACAGCAACTTTCAAATAAGACTTCGCGTGTCGGCTAAGCACAGTGTCTTGACACTCGGGGAACTTGTTCAGGTCCGAGATGGGGCGGGAGCTGCCTTATCCCGACGTATTTCTCCTTGATCGTACCTCCAGCCAGCATTGCCGAGCTTGAGCGTGGCATACATTTCCAACTAATTCAAGTTGACTCAAGTTGACAGGCTGTTGGTCCTCTAGAAGTTTCAATGTGCCGCAGCAAAACCTGGCCTGGCCAAGCCAGATCTGGGATGACCCCGTCTTTGAAGAACCTCCGACGTGGGCGTGGAAGTACTAGACGATAACGGAACTTCGCGCTCAGTGCAACAAACTTACGTGGCATTTTCTGATCATAATACTTGCTATGACCTGGTTTCATGATCTGACTGCTCTGGGCAGCTGATAGACTTTACAGTCAAAGTCGAAAGGTGCGCGACAGGTATCAATTAAATCTGATGACTTTGCCAATACCCTCCTCATCGTTGTCTTGTTACTTGCGTTAGCGCAAGGCAAGGAAGGATTCAAAGGGGAAGCACCTCCGCCGCTAGTGGGATTTGGAGGTACAAGGCACTCCCTCCGTCAATGTCTAGCGTCTACTACTTGCAAGCGCAGCCGAACAAGAACTTGGCTGCTCGGAGCCAGTCTGCCGTTCATGTCCAGAAAATGGGCAGTCGCATGCACCATCTCCAGGTCGCACGCTGATGACGTCCGGCGGCCTGGTGCCTTCATGGCGCGATTATGCTTGGTTTCTCCCCCGTCAAGGTACCTCCATTTGTTTGCCGTAATCGCTATGCGCTCGTGGTATAAAGTCTGCTTGTCGCGAACTGTGAATTGCAGTTTCCATCGTCTAGCCTGATTGCCCTCGTACACAGAGACTTACTTGCAATATGTCCAGCCTCACCTCCCCTTCGACGATGATTGCCTCTGGCAAGATCTCTTTCGCCGCAGACCACGCAGTCAAGAACGCCGAAGGTACTTTTCATGTTGTTCGAGTACCTCAGGTCAATGCTCATTCCGCGGTTTCATAGATATCACTCGTGAGCATGCTCGACAGCGCGTAGAGCACGAGCTTAACATTCTGCAGTGAACCTGAAGTTCTTTAGAGAGTGCATCGAGAAAGTGAAGCTTGATGACGGACAAGTCATCTACGTACTCCAGACTTCTGCCGTCGACAGCGTCATAGTCAAGAAAATTGTCATCGGCCCTGTCGAGGTCAGTCCACGTCACCAGCGGTGTTCATTCATCCCTTATGATTTCACTTCAGGTCGACCTCACCATCGACACGAACGCCCTGACTATCACGGTTCAGATCTATGTCGATGTGCCCATCATTGGACCCCACCTTCTCGCCCAGGCCATGGGTGCTCTCAAGTTCAACAGCGACATCGAAGTCGACTTCAATGTGACGCCTGGAGACATGGCGTCTGGGGTCGCTGGTATCAAAATCGATGCGACGACCAACGATGTTGTGCTGTTCTGGGACTTTACGTCTCTTGGAATCGAGAAGAAGGGCTCCCATGTTATCTGCCACATCTGAATTCTAGGTGCTACGTTCTGCGACTTAATTATTATCGGAATGACTTAAACTTAATCCAAGTCTGGAGCACCGCCCCTCTCATGTGAAAGGACTCTCACTGGCGTGCATGATGCACTACAGTTGTAGTGCAGTTCTAATGTATATCTGGTGAATTGAATCTTGTTGTTGACGGGCAGCGTTAAGTCGAAATGATACTTTTTCGGCACTGTGCGACGTCCTTGATTCCATTATGACGGGCAAATTCGTACCCGACGGTGTCATTGCAAGAATCACAGCAGGATCACTGTACGGGCTACCGCTGCTAGCGCTGAGTGCTCAGCACCCAGTAGTTGATATCCTTTGAAGATCCCCTTGTACAAATTGTTGCTCATTTGTCCATCTACTGGCTCGACTACATGGTAACGGCCTCGACACACTAGATCTTCCATCCCCTCCTATTCATATAGCTAGTTTAACTTCAGCAACTTGGCAGGCGAACATGCCCACTCACGGCCTCAGTATTTAGTGTTCGTGTTGGTGAATACAAAAGCCTTTCCTCGTCCACTATGATATTATCGTAGGAGTGATCAAAAACGTGATCGTTGACTACCTCCACGTAAGGGAGGTATATTGTCACGTCCTGACATGTTAATGCTGAAAAATATGCGAGCGGATATAACAAAAAGCGACCAGGGGCAGCACGCCTCCACAGTTATGGGTCCTCGACGTCGTATAGTTCTATATATCCGCGCGACTCGAATGCGAGAATCATAAGCTTCTGAAGGGTGAGAAAACGCATGTCATGCAGCCCGTGGCCTTCTGAGCCGAAAGCGAGTACGTCCTATTTGATACTCAAATCAGATCCTTGAATAGTAGACAGAACGAGATGCCAGCATCAGCTGGATCACCTTAATGTCAATTCCAGACATACAGAGACCAGTACTTCTGATTTCTTACCGTGGTCGTGGTACTACTGTAGAAAGCATGGCGATCTCCGAGGACAGCGGCTGTCCTCAGATGCTGTCGATAGCCGCTCTGCATTTAATCTGACATTACCAACGATGTCATACATGACTCTACCGGCGTCTAGACGGGATACATGAGCCAAAGGATGTCCATCACCCGTGGAGATAGTGCGAAGGTGAATTTTGTACTCGAGGCAGGAGGGTGCAAATATGTAGATCGCCACATTGGCAGTGACCATAAGGTCTAGCATCTCATCCATGCGTCAGAAATTGGATCTGAGCCGTCCTTGCTTCAATTGAAGGGAGGGGCAGCGGTTGTTTCGCCCGTGCGCGTCCTGAGATCAATAGCTGAAAAAGACATCTTTATGCTGGGTCAAGGTGGAAACACTAAGTTGTTGATGGGTGATGTCGATGGACTTCCAAACCTGATGTCGACGGGTGGCAAACGAGAAATAGAACCTTTGCGTCACATTGAGCTCGAAAGAACCCCATGCTCTTGCCTTGTGTCTGAGGATACGCAAATACTCCGCGACGGAGACAGTAGGTGGCCACGGATGAACCGGTATCAATCTTTGAGCGCGAAGTTCGATGACGAATTTCAGTTCAGCAGAGTTCTGGGCTATGTTGTATAAGGTTTAGCAAGTCTGTAACGAGTGGATAAGTCTGTGAGTCGACAAAAAGCTCATAGAGTTGTGAATGCACGACTCACAAACGCGCAGCATATGATTTCATTGTATGAAACGAAACTAAAGATATGGCAACGCAACTCTTCTGCGCATGTCACAAAACGTAGCCCTTTCAAACCGAGAAAGCGACACATCCATAGCCCCACTTGTCGTGGTCATGATGAGCGGCGCACGCCAAGAGGGCAGACACAAAAATGGCAGGATTGAATTGGATGTCCGCTTTCCGCCCCTCCAGCCTACACAAGTATCTCAACTCCCAGCACCATCAAGGACATGCTTGACGAAAGCAGGCAACTATCGTCAGGAGCACCAGACTCGATTTGAGCCTATCACACGTGAGGATCAGAGTGAGATTGCGGTCAGAGAACATGTGAAAACCTGCCATTAGTCTACCAGCGGCAGCTTGTGCTCACTTACCTTGTCGAAGGTGGCAATGACGATATGCCCCAGATAGTCGAGCATAGTGACGCGATTTGTGGCAATGTTTGTGTGTCAAAATGTTCTGGAAGATGAATGATAGAACCAGGCAATGTGAACGACGCATGCACCGATGCGAGCGAGTGTATGCAGGAGCAGCGGTTGTCGTCGTGTCTGACATATGATTGTCAATGTCAGGAAGTTACTTATGGTTTGTCTATATCAGCCCTTGGATAGTTAGACTTCTTGCACGCCTACAACGTCTTGAGACTTCCTCATACAGCCGCCGCCGGGTACTCGTGAGGGGCATCTGGTAAGCAATGATTGAACTCGACATGGGCACCTAGTTGTGTAACAAAAGCAAGACCTCAGCTGGCCTCTCGTTAGGGTTCTGAACAAGGAGGAGAACTACCTATAAGGTTAGTGTGCCAAGTACTAATAAAACCAAACAACGCCAAATCGGCAACATCAAAAGTCGGCAAGTTCGCTCTAGCTATCGTTGCTTGTCAGTGCTGTCGTCGTCGTCGAGCAAGAGCATTAAAATTCAGTCATGTCGTCCGCACCAGCACCTTCTTTTGATGGTATTGGTATCGCCAACCTTCCCAACCAGGTGAGGAGCTTGTTTTAACATTTGTCTCATTTTTACCGACTATGTGTCTCCTTCCACGCAATTTAGAGGCACAAAATCGTCGCCAAACATGGTGCACACTTCACCATGATGGTTGTTGGTGAGTGCAGCGCGTCTGAAATGAGGTGGGCTCTCAGCTTACCTGTTTTCGCGCCAGGCGAGTCGGGTCTCGGGAAGACGACCTTAGTGAACACGCTTTTCACTACTGAGTTGTCTCCCGCTAGGAACTACAGCAGGCGGCACCACAAACAACTCGACAAGCTCACTGAAGTCGAAATAATCAAGGCTGAGCTTGAGGAAAAGCAGTTCAAGGTCAAACTTACCGTCATTGACACCCCCGGATTTGGTGACTATGTCAACAACCGCGATTCCTGGTCGCCAATCGTCGACTTCATTGATGACCAACACGAAGCATATATGCGCCAGGAGCAGCAGCCTCAACGCAACGAAAAGATTGACCTCAGGGTTCACGCTTGCCTCTACTTCATCCGGCCTACTGGGCATACGTAAGTTGATATCTACTTTCTGAATTATTGTCAGACGCTGACTAGATTTCTAGCCTGAAGCCGCTTGATATCGAGATAATGAAGCGCCTCGGCACGCGTGTGAACCTCATCCCCGTTGTTGCGAAGGCAGACACCCTCACACAAAATGATCTGTTCCTCTTCAAACAACGCGTCCGGGAAGTCATCGCCGCCCAGGGAATTCGCATTTACCAACCCCCCGTTGAAACCGATGATGAGACTGCCGCTGAGCATGCCCGCATGCTCACTGACGCTATCCCCTTCTCAATCATTGGCTCAACTGAAGATGTACAGACCCCTGATGGTCGCCTTGTGAAGGGTCGCGAATACCTCTGGGGTGTGGCTGAAGTTGAGAATGAAAACCACTGCGATTTCCGCAAGCTGCGCTCTCTACTTATCCGCACACACATGCTCGACCTCATTTCGACAACAGAGGAGTTGCATTACGAGAACTACAGGCAGCAACAGATGGAGACGAGGAAGTTTGGCGAGCCCAAGGTCAAGAAAGTGGACAACCCCAAGTTCAAGGAGGAGGAAGAGTCGCTCAGGAAGCGCTTTACGGAACAGGTCAAGGCCGAAGAAGCCCGGTTCAGACAATGGGAGCAACACGTAAGTGAACTCTGAACCTATTAAGCACGTTATCTCACGTCTCCCGTAGCTTATCGCCGAAAGGGACCGTCTCAACAAGGACTTGGAGATGGCACACAGTGCCATCAAGTCTCTGGAGGCCGAGCTCGACAACCTCCAAGCTGGCTACGGTCGCGGCAGTGCCAGGCGGTGAAAGTCGGATCCCAATTTGTTTTTGGACAAATCTTCGCTCCGTATACCCCAAGATCCCGCTTGTGTTCGTTTCCACGCTCTCTTTCGCATTGTACCTTGCTGCCCGTACGACGAACATTCTTTTAGTCGCCTTGTCTTCCTTGGTTTTCTTTCTTGATTCGGAAGTTACGTTATATACCTTCTCATACGCTCTGCGCTGACATTATCGTAATATGATGGTTTTTGTGCCAAATACCTTGTCCAGAGAGCATACCTCGACACTGAGAGTGATTTTTTGACGCCTATCGAACTCATTAACTCGATTAATCATGACATAAGTAAGATGCGCGTTAAACTGAATGAGATTGAGGTTTGCATGTGCTATGTAAGCCGCATCAGAGTCACCGACGCCATGGCAAAACAAGAGTTTACACGAAGTCGATGGGTATATCCCTTTCAACCGCAAGCAGTAGAATTAAAAGACATCTCCAGATTCCTCACATCCTCGTTTCCTATTCCAATCAAATTTTTATCCGAATTCGACACAACGACGAAGATGACGAACGGTGCGAGCGCGATATCTTTTACGCATACAGTACAAGCGGGGAATAGCGAGCTGGATGTTGAACGTTGAACAGGCGCATGTGGGTAGCACGGACAAGCTTTACCAGACTCCCTGAGGCCTGATGCTTGGAACCGGTGATATCTATGGATCTTCGATGGAACTTGAAGGTCCTTCAATGAGTGATCGTTCTACCATCCATACGTCAGAGGCTTGACAGGTATGCTCGGCCCGGCATGAGGCTCAGGCTTCACCTTGACAATTTGGGAGGAGCTCCGAACTTCAGGTCTGATATCACCACGGACTCGAACGCGATATAGCGATGTTATCCCGAAATGACATTGAACTTACATCTCGTAGAACAAATTGGTGCTAATACACCTGTCATAGTGATATGTTAAAGTCACCGTGCCTCAGCCTTTCTCAACTCCTCAAATTTGCCAATGTTCACGGGAGTAAAGTTCCCGAGTACGTCAACCACAACTAGTTGGTACCAGGTATAGGTTCCTTTGCGATGAAAAGCCAAGCTTGGCTTGGGTTATTTAAAGTTTCAACCTCGAGAACCTGACGAAAGCAATGAGAAACACGCTTTACAAGAAAAGTTCGAGGCCTACTTGTGCCCCGTTCGCGATAGAGTCGCCGTGTACAGCCAGCGCATTTCTAGTGTTCTTGTCCACGATACTGTGATCGAGAAGCTAACCTCACTTTTGTTGTAGAGAGGAACCTTGTCACCTACTTCCAGGCATATGGGACTGCAGTGTTTTGTTGCAAACTCCACGGATAAATCGAGTGGCTGGTGACGACGCTGCCAGCGGAGGTGTCTGATTTGTTTGACTGGTCGAAGGAGAGGAACGCGCCAGTCCCAAAGGACTGTATGGTCACCCCGCACGACTCAGTGTTCGCTACGTTCCACTGCGAAGGATACAAGCAAACGCCTTGTGAAAAGCATACAGTACAGCCTCAATACACGCACGATGTCATTTCCTAGGCGATTTCCAACACTGTTGACGATGTCACCCGGAACAACCTGGAAATTTAACACGTTCAAGTAGGTGTGCGTCCTGGCATTCATGATAATATATGAGCCTGTAGGAATGGTGATGGACATGTTGGAGTGCTTTGTTGTAGAAGCTAAAGAACATGTATATGTTTGATTACAGAGGGCATGTCAGCCAATCGGGTGATGGTCACGGTAGATTTCCCATGATCATTCAAAGCTTTTCTTCTATTACACTTGCAACAGTTCAGCTCAGGTATATGTACAGAAGGTCGCAAGGATGCCCTGGCTTATTCGGCTGCACTCTCAGCGTTTACTAGCATCAAAACCCATCTTCCAGTGATCTATGACTGAAGAATGGTGAGAGGTCAAGATCTCTATGGCCTCGTAAAATCACCGCGATGACACTTCGAACTGAGGACAATATCATTGAGCCAAATTCAACCCACGGGCCCTAGTACTGCACCCGGGAACATTTTGACTCGCTTCATACCAGCGAGGCTTTCAGGAACCAGCAGTGCATACGGTCCCCCATCGGTTTCTTTTAACTCTCCACCATCGCCATCACAAATGACACCATACTACTGCTCTTCTACCTCAATGCCCTTCGCATTATGGAATTCGATAGGGTCGTCTATTAGCATGAACGAAGATAACATGAAACAACGGCAGACGCAGGCTGGTCTGGTCTTGAGGTCAATCGTTTTTGCTCTTCAACAAGACGTATGGGTGACATGATCCCATGCCACTGGAGTTACATTGACCATGGTTGTCAGATTCGTCAAGCTGTGCCCTCGCAGGCTCGCTTGACGGAGCTCCGCATGCTCAATGATGTGGACGAAGACTTTGACTTGCACACCTTGACCTCGAGCCCCGTGTGCCGTGACTCGGATACTTTAGAATCTCTCGTGTTGAGATTCCCTCGCGCTCAGCAACAAATATTGGATTCTCACCGCTCGAGGTTAGACATACTGGTAAGAAAGCGTTTCCTTCGGGCGAAATGCCGTCAATTCATCTCTGACTGGTTTGAATCTTGATTCGCCAACTTCTCCGTAGATACAGACACCGCGACTGGTGAAAACACACTACAGGAATTAGATGGTGGTAAACACAGCGAGGGTGCTATGAGACTTTATAGTTGACCTTGATGTGTCCTTCGACTCTTACCTCAGATACCGTGACGCAAAGCTGCAAGCAAAGAGTGGGTCATGAAATTGTTCTCTCCCTGAGTTGTCATGTACCTGTGGTGCAGTAGCCATCGTACTGATCAACACATTGATTCAGTCAGTGACCGCGGCTTATGAGGCAAATCACTTACATCATGCTTCCATATATAGTATTCCAAGTTTGACAACGACCTTCAAGCCAAAGCTTCAATAAATGTTTCAACATCAACCATCACGGTCTCCCATCATAATGCTATCCATTGTCCTTGCTTGTACCTGTGGACTTTCCACATCTCGTTTCGATTTAAAAGAATCGAAACGTCCCTTCAGATTCATTGTACCTTCCCGCTCCTGATAGCTTCAGCAATGTCCTCTGTCAACCCCACAATGCATCGCGCTCTCCTCATTCCTGAAATTCTCTCCAACATCATAAGCTATATCATCGTCGACGAACGCCCCGGTGTCTGGCCAGCAGAATATGTCACATCTTCGGCATTAACTTTATTCGCGCTGGCATTAACTTGTCGCGCGTTCTCAGAGCAAGCATTGGACGCTCTCTGGAACAATTTCAAAGGCGTTGAACCTTTCATGCGATGTGCTGGGATTATTCCAGCTCCAAAAAAAAGGCTGCAAAAGGACAAAGACTACCCTATCGTAAGTCATTTTTTCCAGGAGAAATACACATAGCTCATTCATGTCACAGATCCCAACAGAAGCTCAGCTGGCTATTATCGCTCGCTATGGGTATCGCGTTCGATCTTTAGAAGTGGGCATGAATTATTTGCGGCGTGACAATCTTGCGCAATCGTTTCTACGAACCATCTCTGGCTCTTCCAGGATTCTGGTGCCAAACTTACAAAGCTTGGAAATCGGATTTCCCTGTAGATTACTCCATCTGGTTTTCCCCCTGCTTGGCCCGCGTCTGCAGCATTTTTTCATCAGCATCCGCGATTACGAGATAGATCGCCAGCAATTGCACACTGTCTTCCAATGTTTACCTTCGTATTGTCCATCACTTGAAAGCCTCACGGTTTTAAAATTCCACCACCCATTCCACGAAGGGGATGCGCCTTTCGTTCTACCACTGTCCCATGCTATCCAAAAAATGCCGAAGCTGCGGGCAGTTACCGTGCCAGCCATCACAAAGGATGCCCTAGTTTATCTGGGTGGACTATCATCTCTTACCGATATCAGCTCGCATCTGCCTACCGGAAGTGATCTTGAAGACATTCTTGGCTCATCCCGCGGCCCATTTCTCTTTGAGAACGTTGACAGCGTTGATTGGGAGATCAAAGAATGGCGAGATGTCGAAGTCTTCACACGTCTATGGCCTCATAAACTCACCTCAATGACACTTCGATCTGAGGCCAAGTTCGATCCAAGCCTACTGCAGGTACTTTGTGACTCGCTCCATGTGCGCGAGGCTTTCAGGAACCTGCAGTGCATATGCTTATCCGAACTCGTACCCTGCCGGTTGTCACCCAGTATAATCATTACCATCGACACCATACGGCCACTCTTCTACCTCAGTCAACTTCGGGTTGTGGACATCGATACGAGATCATGTATGAGCATCGGCGCGAATGACCTGGTGGAAATGGCAGAAGCATGGCACCGCCTTGAGGTGTTGCTCCTCAACAAGACGGATGGGAGCATGTCTGGCGCGGCACCTATGCCACAGTGGGTCACAGTGCCCGAGGTTGTCAGATTCGTCGAGCTGTACCCTACCTTGAAGGAACTTTGCATTGGTATCACACTCTGTACTGTGGACGATGACTACGACATGGACCAGGCAAGCCTACGCGCCCTCGGGCCCCGTAACTCGGATAGTAGGTTGGAAGCTCTCACGCTGAAATATCCCCGTGATGAGGAATACATACGAAAGACTTATTCCTCTGATTTTGGGATACTTTTTTCAAAGCTTTTCCCTCGGATGAACCGGCTCCACCCCTTCCAGGTACTCCAAATCCTCCACCCTGACAGCATCAAACCACATATTCAACCATACTCCAATTCTTGACCTGGAAGGTCGAGCTTGCCATCCCAGTCTCAGAACTGCCTTTGTTATATATATACGGTGGCCATACTCATGTACATTATCCATAGTTACTTATGATCATGTCAATATATATCAAGTCTCCATGTGCGCCAGCGTTGAAGCCTGAGGCCTGGCCCAAACCTAGATCTATTTATCTCTAGAGCTGATTGATATCTTGTGTTTGATATACTCACTGATCCTGATCTTGTTATCCAAAGTTGCTATCCGAACGATTATGATTTCCTTATGTCGACATTCAAGTTCAAGTCGCAGCTGTCATTTTATTTTTTATGCAAAGCTAACAACGAAGTAAAGCTTTCAGTGACTAACTCCAGTCTGAACCATTTGCGAAACATGGAAACATTCGAGCACATGAGGGACGTGCATGACCAGCAGATCTACTTATAGCGGAACCAGTCTTTTGGCTCTGCCAGTGCTGCGTACTGCACACCTAGAAGAAGCGTGCTGCTCAAATCTTATGAACACAGACCTAAGAAGATACCAGAGCACTGGACTGCAGGGCTTTCCTTCAAATCTATTAATCAGAGTGTGACATTGTTCTTTAAGACTCTATTGTGCTAGATATTTAAGCGCCTGCACTCACTCATGCAGCTCATGGGGCCCAGTGGTGTGACTATGCCCGAAGAAAAGACAGCGAACTTGGGTTTGTAATGGTCAACATCTTTTGCATTTAAAGTCACACTCACTCGTTTCAAATTTGTGGCGGCTCGTGATTATAGAATAGTAAAGACCCCCAACTTTCAACACTTCTCGACTCAATCAAATTCATCGACACTGACAGGAGAAAGGAAAGGCGAGTCCCCGAGGCTATCAATCTTCTCAATATTGGACGTCAATTAATTGGTACCAGCTAGGGGTTCTTTTGCGATGAAAAACCAAGCTTGGTGGCTGCCGTTATTTGTCAGTCCCGATTCGAGAACCTGGCAATAACATTGAGGGAAGCAGTTTACAAGAAATCTTTGAGGCGTACTTGTGCCGCGTTTGCGGCGGAATTGTCCTTCACAGCAAGCCCTTTACCAGTGTAATGGTCTACGATACTACGTTTGAGGATTAACATCTTCGCTCAGAGATGAACGTTAATTTGACACTCACTACCAGGCGTACGGGACTGCGGGGTTTTGCCGCAGACTCCACGGATAAATTGAGTCGCTGGTGACAACGCTTCCAAAGGGAGTGTCGGTTTTGTTTGACGGATCGAATGAGAGGAACGCGCCAGTCCCGTAGGACTGTATAGTTACCCCACACGACTCAGTTTTCAACACGTTCCACTACGAAGGATACAATGAAGCGCACGATGATGAGCGTGGGGTAAACACACCATGTCATTTCCCAAGTGGTTTCCAACACTATTGACGATGTCACCTGGAACAGGGTGGAAACCGAGCACATTTAGGTATGTATGCGTTGTGGCATTCATGATAACATATGTGCCTGTAGGAATGGTGGACATGATGGAATACGTGAAGCCTAGTTGTTGAGGAACACTCCATTTTGTAAATGGAAGGCGAAGATAACTTACTTTAATCGAGCTCGGGGGATGCCCTGCCAGGCACTGCCTGAGCGCTGAAGCATTGATTTCCCATGATCAAGTTCAGGAACTCTGAACTTTAAACAGGGGACATATATATATCATCAAAGCATTGTTCAGTGAATATCGTTTACAAGGAATGTATGTGAATGTAAACAAGATGCTTGAATGGTACTGTAAGAACACAAAAGTATGATGATGATGATGATGATGATGGGTATGATACAAATACAATCTCTATGACCAGCCGTCTGTAGAGCAATACAATACATTCCGTTCACAGCACGGCCTTCGCTAACAGCTTCCTCGCAATCACGAGCCTCTCCACCTTACGCTTCTCCAGCTCCCCTCGTCTCCTCAAGCGTATCAGAATTATCTTGCTCTGTCGTGTGCGCCTGCGCAGACTTCGACGGGTACGCAAACACCTCGCCCGTCTCGTCGCAGATACGCCTGCCCCAGTCGTCAAGCCCGTAGATCTTGAACGGGCCGCTGTCCAGTCGCACCCCCTCAGAGGTATACGGAGTGACGACTTTCTCCTCCGCGTCCATCTTGAACCCCTCTTTCAATTCCTGCGCACGAGAGAACCAATTGCCTATTCCAACACCAATAACACGCTTATTCCAGTCCAAAGCCTTGTCGAGACCCTCCCCATCCACACCTCGTCCTCGTTCGTCAGGAGAGAACCGGATGCCTACGAAGCCACCACGGGCACCGGACAGCCCCTGTGCCATCGATACTGCGAGGTTCTGCATACGGTTCAGACGGAGGTTGCGCATGCGGGAAGAGAAGGAGTCCGAAAACTTGCGGTCCTCAGACACGACGGACGCATAGAAAGGAAGGCCGCGAGGAAGGGCACGCGAAAGGCGCACTAGACTGTTGGCAAGGGGTCTGGTAGAAACTGTCAACGTCAAGAGGGGTCGAAAAAAGGGCTCTTGTGCAAGGGTCGGGAGGTATTTGGCGCGGATAGCGCCAATATGGTCTGGCTCGCTTTCGGATGGCCCTGATGAGGCCCGAGAGTCAATCTCAGGAGCAGGCACAGGCTGCATGAGACGGGTTGGAAGCGCTACCTCGCTTGCACGCACAACGGCAGTGGTGTGTAGACGACGGCCCTTCATGATCGTGGAGTTCTTGTTTTCCGCATCACGAGCGCGTTGTCTACTAATAGCACCCGCGAGACCCCGCTCAAGACTGGCGCTGTCAGAATACTTGAACTCGTTGGCGGGAGTTGGAGGAACGAAGCCGCTCGGGTGTTTCACCGTCCCGTCAGGCTCCCTAATTTCAAATGGAACCTTATGAGAACGCGGGCGCGTACTCGCCATGGCGGAATGCACATGATCGAAGTCGGATTCGAGGACGCGTTCAGCTACTGAGGCTGTCTGTGCAGCACGTTCTTCGTCCTCATCCCTCGCCCGCTCTTTGGCACGTGCAGCATCACTAGTACTCGAGTGACCCTTGCCAGGAACGACAAACCCACTCGGGTGCACAAGATTGCCATCCTTGTCGTAGTGCTCGACAGGGATCTTGGTGACAAGGCGGCGTGTGCTGGCCACAAGGTCGTCGCCAAGAATAGAGTCTGAGAGGTGTTCCATGAGTGCAGACTCCTCATGCTTGCGTCTTTTCACGGCTTTAGTTTGTCGGCTCGGATCGTGGGCAGCTTCTTTAGCAGCCGCGATATCAAGACCAGCAGTATCAGTGGCGGATGGAGAAGTGGTAGACGGTGTGACAGATGATTTCATCAACTTGTCCGCCTGCTGCTTGCGATCTTTTTTGTGCTTGATGTAGAAGTTGGGAACGATGTGTTCTTCGTTGTAAGACTCGGAAGGATAAGGGCGACGGGCTGATGAGTGGAAGGCTCGAACTTGTTGCCCAGTCGTGGTGAGCTTGGGCAGAATCAATGCTCCCTTGCTGACAGCTACTTCAAACCCCTTGTTCTCGCCGTTGAATGCTACTACATCCTCAGCCTCGTATTGGCCGTCTTCAGTAATCCCCTTCACAATCTCATTGGGATCTTCACCAGGATTCCACCACTTGACACGCTTTGGACGTGCTCGCGACACCCAGGGCCAGCGGGCGTTGTCCATGACTTCAATTTCCGGAGAAAGGCCAGAGTTATATCTGGCAAGGACATCTGGGAAATCACATTCACGGCAGACACCGACGACATGTTCGATGGAATCAGCACGTCCAACGCCATGCTTGGTTAAATGGCGGGCTTCGAGAAGGTAAACGGTATGAGGGACGTAAGCTGCAGGAGAGGGCGTTTCGTAAGACCTCTTCTGTTCATCGTAAGGACCATCCTTTGACCAATACAGAGCGCGTAGGTCACGGGGGCGGGTAAAACCTCCCATGTGCCTGGTGAAGAGGAGAATGATCAGTGCCGAAGAAAAAGATGAGCATGATGAGAAGATAGACGAGTAAGCGAGAACAAATAGAGACTGCGCGCCTCGAGTTCACCCGGACGATAACGGTTCTAGAAATAACGTCAATGACATCATGGAGCCACGCCAGCAAGCTAGCCTCCATTGACATGGTAAGGCAGCCGTATCCGAGGACTCTCGTTACAGAATATATGGACTAAGGAAGAACAGTGCGGCAAAGGTACTCACGTCTTGACCGGAGTCAGTGCCATGGTTATGTCCATACGTTCGTCTCTTTCGGCCTTCTCGATGCGACGTTTTATGATGCGTGCCTGCTCTTCTGGCGATATGGGTTTATGTCCTGGTATTACACCACACACACCCTTTGTACCTTTGCGAGGTTTGGGCTTGGGTTTGGCAGTGCTGGCATACCGCTTGGAGATTCGTGGAATCATTGTGGTGTCTGCTAATAGAGAGGGGCGTCCTAAGATACGGTGGATATGCTGGCCCGTCGTGATAAGTAAAAGAGTCGCTATTCTCAAACCATATGGCCGTCAGCTTTCGGTGTGATCTTTGTAGTATGACCCACCAGCTGATAGTAACTATGTAGAGAACTTGTGGAGAACCAAGTTAACTTGGCGATGGGAAAATATAGATGTTTAGGTTTGTTTGGAACATCATCCGGGTCAAGTAACCGAGGCTCCTATTTCTGAGAGCTCCGAATCGATGCAATGATCATTATTAGTGAGCTACAATTCAGCCCGCAAAGCAGCGCTAATCATGCACTGACCATTCTGAAAACCCACTAAGCCTGGTTCAATTTTTTATCGACATCAATTGGACGGTGCTCACTGCGGTAAGCTGACTCAGAGTCACAATACTTAGTGTTTGCGTTTGTTTGGGCAGGGATTTCAGGGAATCAACCGAGATTTAAGTCGGTACTCCTATTTCTCTCTTTGCAGCAGACAAGATTCCGACGGAAGACGCTAGAATGAACTATCCGACTGGACCTCCTATCAATCGCCTGCCAGTAGAACTCCTACAGCAAATATTCTTGTTCATCTTAAACAATGTCCCAGAAAACCCCAGTATATTCTTATTTGGAGACACATGGATCTCAGCCGATGTTGCCAGTCCTCCTTTACTCCTTACACGTGTGTGTCGCCTTTGGCGGGATATTGCACATTCAACGACAGCAATATGGTCACGCATCCATGTTGCACTTCCCGGCCGAATTCAACCATTGAAACCGTTTCTTCCATCTCTACTAGAGGTTTGGCTCACCCGCTCAGGACGTCGCCCCCTCAGCCTTAGCATCGCGTCCGAGCAGCTCTGCTACTCGCGCGATCCGGAAGCTAGATACTTGCCATGGCTCCGCCAATACAAATCTGGGGCGGATTGCCAACTGCTCGAAATCCTGCTTTCTGCAAGGGGGCGTTGGGAGACAGTGGCCATCACGTCACCTGACAATTATGATTGGAGTAATAATGTTGATACACCCCGCTTGAGAACATTGAAATGTTTCCGGCGAGAGTTCAGGAGATTCAACGCACCAAATCTCCATTGCCTACACATCTTCAATCGAAGTGATTTTCCTGCTAGACCCGCTCCTACCTGCAAAGATATACGTCACCTCCATCTTCAACACACTTCCGTCAACGCTATACGCTTCACTTCTGTGATTTTTCCTCGTCTGGAGACCATGGTAGTGGATGATTATTCCCTAGGATCTGGTGATAGAATTGACACGGTCACACAATCTCGCCTTGAATCAATGACTCTTCCTCTCACATCGGATCGGCAGGAATTCATCGACATACTCGATGGGTTCCATCTCCCGATGTTGCAAAAATTGACTGTGGTGATGGAAGAACTGAAATCACTAGAAGTTGAATGCATCATGGCGGCTTTGACGATGGCAACTTTCCACGAGCCGACCATAGACTTGCAGATGGCTACACCGCCAAGCGAAGTTGATATGGATATTGTTGAACCGTTGCTTTCGGTCGCGAAGGATGTTACTGTCTGCGGGATAGTGATTGACTTGTTGGAAATCTTGCCTGGTCCAGACACATGGTCCACAGTCAATGAATCCCCACTAGCCAGCACAAACGAAGAAAGAGAAGATTGAAGCTCCTGTCAGAAGGGCATGTATGTTATAGTAGCTTCCTCATCAATGAGTATAGATTGGCGATGCAAGTGTAACACGAGCGCAGATCGAGTCATCACCGTGGAGGCGTACTCATTGCCCCCGGTCGCTTTTTGTCATATCTGCTCGCATATTTTTCATGAATATCCCTCGGGCGTGGTGTGACGCCACTTCAGAAGATGTCGGACCACAAGTTGTTCGATGGTTAAAATGAGGTCTACAGAATTCTCGCTGTTTCCAGGCTTGTGCGGAATGGGGGACCTCGCGTGGTAGACGGACGAATGAAGATGGTCTCCATATCGTGCTTGGTGGTAAGTTCTACATGGTCACTGTTGGTGAGACCGAGTCCAAGTCTTGCAACAATTTGTGCAAGCGAATCTTCAAAGGATATCAACTGCTGAGCGCTGAGCATTCAGCGCTGAGCAGTAGCCCGTACCGTGATCCTGCTGTGATTCTTGCAATGACGCCGTCGGGTACGAATTTGCCCGTCATAATGGAATCAAGGGCGTCGCACAGTGCCGAAAAAGTATCATTCCGACTAGTCTAACGCTGCCCGTCGACAACAAGATTCAATTCACCAGAAATACATTAGAACTGCACTACAACTGTAGTGCATCATGCACGCCAGTAAGAATACATCCTTTCACATGACAGGGGCTGCGCTCCAGACCGGTAGGAGACTGGATTAAGTTCAAGCCATTCCGATAATAATTAAGTCGCAGAATGTAGCACCTAGAATTCAGATGTGGAAGATAACATAAGAGCCCTTTTTCTCGACTCCAAGAGACGTAAAGTCCCAGAACAACACAACATTGTTGGTGGCATCCATTGTGATACCAACAATCCCAGACGCCATGTCACCAGGTGTCACATTAAAGTCTACTTCGATGATGTCACTGTTGAGTTTGAGAGCACCCATGGCCTGGGCGAGAAGGTGGGGTCCAACGATGGGCACATCGAGATAGATCTGAACCGTGACAGTCAGGGCGTTCGTGTCGATGGTGAGGTCAACCTGAAGTGAAGGATGTTAGCATCATCACAAGGGATGAATGAACACCGTTGGTGACGTGGACTGACCTCGACAGGGCCGATGGCAATCTTCTTGACTATGACGCTGTCGACAGCAGAAGTCTGGAGTACGTAGATGACTTGTGCGTCATCAAGCATCACGTTCTCGATGCACTCTCTAAAGAACTTTAGATTCACTGCGGAATGTCAGGCTTGTGCTCTACACGATGTCGAGCATGCTCACGAGTGATATCTATGAAACCGCGGAATGAGCATTGACCTGAGGTACTCGAACATCATGTGAAGTACCTTCGGCGTTCTTGACTGCGTGGTCTGCGGCGAAAGAGATCTTGCCAGAGGCAATCATCGTCGAAGGGGAGGTGAGGCTGGACATGATGTAAGTAAGTCTCTGTGTACGAGGACAATCAGGCTAGACGATGGAACTGCAAGTCACAGTTCGCGACAAGCAGACTTTATACCACGAGCGCATAGCGATTATGTCAAACAAGTGGAGGTACCTCGACGGGGGAGAAACCGAGCAGAATTGCGCAATGAAGGCACCAGGCCGCCGGACGTCATCAGCGTGCGACCTGGAAATGGTGCATGCAGCTGCCCATTTTTCTGGATATGCATGGCAAACTGGCTCCGAGCAGCGAAGTTCTTGTTCGGCTGCGCTTCCAAGTAGTAGACGTTAGACATTGACGGAGGGAGTGCCTTGTACCTCCAAATCCACTAGCAGTGGAGGTACTTCCCCTTTGGATCCTTCCTCGCCTTGCGCGTTCGACCGACAACCTAATACAAGTAACAAGACCACGATGAGAAGGGCATTGGCAAAGCCTTTAGATCCCGTAGTTGATACCTGTCGCGCACCTTTCGACTTTGACTGTAATTTCTATCAGCTGCCCAGAGCAGTCAGATCATGAAACTAGATCATAGCAAGTATTGTGATCAGAAAGTGCCACGTAAGTTTGTTGTGCTGAGCGCGAAGTTCCGTTATCGTCGTACTTCCACACGCACGTCGGACGTTCTTCAGAGATCGGGGTCATCCCAGATCTGACTCGACCAGACCAGATTTTGCTGCGGCATATTGAAACTTCTAGAGGACCAAAGGCCTTTCAACTTGAATTAGTTCAAAATGTATGCCACGCTCAGGCTCGGCAATGCCGCTGGCCGGAGGTACGATCAAGGAGAAATATGTCGCGATAACGCAGCTCCTGCCCCATCTCGAACCTGAACAAGTTCCCCGAGGGTCAAGACACTGTGCTTCGCCGACAAGCGAAGTCTCGTTTGAACGTTGCTGACAGTCACTGGACTAGACCGAGACTGTCTTGATGCGATGAATAGAGTTCCGCTATGAGAGTCAATCACACTAGAAAGTAAATTGCTACTTACAGCTTCGCTGACTAAGTGACCAACAATATTGCTCACAGCCGCGAATAGTTCCTACAGCCGTTCTACCATGATGTCAGTGTCGGCGTGCGAATTCGTCCGTCAATTGACATCGGTTCAAGGACGTCGAAAGGTGCGGCAGAGGTATCAATCAATCGGGCCCATTCACTGATGGCCTGTAAGCCTTTCGTCACTGTCTCAGGTCAGTCAAACGTGCATGGCGATTCCGAAAGAAGGGCCTCATTGGACAAATGCATCTGCAGATACTATTAAGCACAAGCTTCGTAGAATCTCAGATAAACAGTACTAGCTTGCAGCCTGTAGTAAGAGACTGATCGTCGGCTTGAGTGAGCAGCACTGATGATGGTCTGTTTCTTTGAAGGATACTGACTGCTCAGTCACGGTAGCTCGTACAGCCTCAAATTCAATAACACCGTCGGTGCATGAATTCGTCCGTCAAAAGGGGTACGGTAACCTCGTCATTGACTTGCCAGTTAATTGTGCATGACGAAATAGGGACCTAAATGGATAACACCCCCTGCAGATATTCGAAGGTACAAGGCACTCTCTATGTCAACGTGCTATTGCTTGGCGGAAAAGACGATGGCTGCTCCGATGTCTAGGCCTTCGTCGGACGGTGTCACTCGTATTGCCGCTATCAACATAACTCCCGTAATCGCGATGTGCTCATGCTATAAAGTCTGCGCGTAGTGAGCATTAAACTGCAGTTTTCGTTCTTCAACAATCTAGCTCGAATATCATCACACTCGTACACCATACAATATGTCGAGCCTCACTTCCCCTTCGAAGATGATTGCCTCTGGCAAGATATCTTTTGCCACAGACGGTGCAGTCAAAAACGCCGAAGGTAATTCTATTCATATATTTTAAGTATCTCGGCTCCTTGCTCATTCCGCGACCTCATAGATGCTATTCGTGAGTGCGTTTGACGACGGGTTGGCTACGAACCCAACATCCCGCAGTGAACCTGAAGTTCTTCAAGAAATGCATCGAGAAAGTGAAGCTCGACGACGGACAAGTCATCTATATCCTCCAGACTTCCGCTGTCGAGGGCATCATCGTCAAGAAGATTGTCGTCGGCCCGTTCGAGGTCAGTCTGTGTTGCGGACGTGTTTATGCATTACTTATGATCGTTCACATCCTCCACCACAGATCGACCTCTCCATCGACACCGATGCCTCTACTGCCGTAGTTCAAATCTTTTTGAATTTGCCTATCGTTGGGCACCACCTCCTCTCCCAAGCCACGGGTGCTCTCAAGTTCAACAGCGACATCGAAGTTGACTTCAATGTGACACCCGGAGGCCTGGCGTCGGGCATCGCCGGGATCAAGGTAGATCAAAAGAACAATATCCTCGCGTTCTGGGACTTCACGTCTCTTGGAGTGGAGACGAAGGGCTCTCATCTTATCTTACACATCTAAATTCTAGGTACTTCATTTTGCGACTTGATTCTCATGGAATAGCTTAACTTAATCTAGCTTCTAGGCCTGGAATGATGGCGCGGACCCTTGGAGTCTCAAAGAAGATTTCTTGCTGACGGACGGTTTGCTTGCTGGACTTACTTATACATATTGACTTGACTTTGTCATTAACTCTGAATAATTTGCATGTCTGGTCTTGTTGTTTAATCGGGTGTGCTCAGACCAAGTCTCAACTTTGACGTCCAGTACCTCCATATGCATGTCTTCGCCTGAGACTATTATTCGAAAACCCTACCCCTACTGACTAAGCTATTCAAACACTCCTGCCCCAGAGGAGAACGTCAACTACCATGCCCATAACCAGCCATGGCTGTACAGTAATTTTCAACAATAATAACTGATTCAGCGTCAAAGACCTCCGGTATGAAATGTGAGAGTGCGACCTGCTCGACGACTGGGGTTGTTACAGCACTGCATGCAGTTACAAGCATATGGTTGATGGCTCCTGCGCTGATGTCCAGGAAGGAAGTTCTCTGTTGAACTTCTACTCTGCGCTGACAACCCCCGGGCCCAGCAGGAGTCCAGAGTCCAGACTACTACTGGCATCGCGCTATTTCAACAAAATGTCAACCAGGAATTGTATTGGCTAAGCGTGTGTATAAGGTTTGATCTAAGGACTCACATTTTTTGACCTTTTTGCTTGAAGTTGGCTCCACGTTCCCGAACTCTTGCTTTATTCTTTCAAGCTTGGCTGCATCCGAACGTGAGAAAGCCACGATCGGTTTTCCGGCTGCCGCGCCACTGCCCAACTATCCATGAACCAATTAAACAACCACTAAGGTACGCACTACCCCAAACAGTTATTGACTCGTAGCTTTGACCCATGAGTACAATAGACAACCAAATGAAGCCCACAATAGCGTTGATGGAACCTGCAAGTTGGATATGTCTCACTGCATCCCCAAAAGGTATGACCCACAAACACAGGGTTCCATAAGCATCCCGACTTATTGGGGATCCTAGGGTTTCCGTGAGCGACAGGCTGTGGACTTGGACTAGACAATAGCCCGATGCTTTGGTCCACCACAAGTGGCTTTAAGACGTTGTGGACGGTGTGATGGGTACTTTAAGGATCCAGTGTTTCTTGACTTTGAATTCATACCTCTTGTACTTGATTACCAGCCCACCAAGCTGAAGACAGAATATCGCTTAATGTCTATCGACACTGAACCTGAACATCAGAACTTGACCCCCGCAACTGCCTCTACCTCAGACCCGAAGGGTAAAGGCAAGGAAAAGGAAGTCGATCCTTCTGCTCACGAGGACATGTCCGACTCTGAAGAATCTGGGGATGATACATGGGCCGAGTACCCTTTCGAACCATTCCCTTCGCCACCAGGCGATAAATCTCACAATACACGCGCCCCAAATGTGGCTGCTTCCCTCGATCCGCCTCTCATGACGTTCGCGTACCCCCCTCCACCACATCTCGCCAACGACCCCACGTGGTATGCACAGATGGTCGCCGACGTTCATCGCAATCGCGCTCATGTTAACAATCAACTTGAGCTTGCACGAACCGAGGCTGCCGAAGCTCTGGCCGATGCCACTCTCGCAGAACTCGAACTCAAGGCTGAGAGGGACCAAATGCAGGATTTCCTGAACCGTGTAGGATCTGTCGCCGGGAAGAACTTTGTGCTCAAAATGATCAGGACAGTCGAGCGGTCGCTGAAGACTGGCGACGAAAGCCTGGAAGATGAATCTGAAGAGGAACTGCAAGACGCAGATCATGAGGATTCGAACGGCAGTGACGAGGGCGAAGTGGATCATCAAGATGTGGAAGAGGATTTTGGCGGTGGTGCAGGCGAGAGTGAGGAGGGCCCGCAAGACGCAGAAGATGAAGAATATGGCCGCAGCGGCGATGATGGTTCTCGGTGCGTACCTCACTTAAAATTGCAACAATTGTTAGTTTCTAATTTGTAATTTTTAGCGAAAAGTCTGAGTTTCCAGCAGCGAGTTGCGGCCCAGACTGCCCTCAACAGTACCTCCATGAGTCTATCAGCGATGGCGAAGCCAATTCTTGGTACGCAACTTGAATCAACTCGCGCGAATTGTTAAATTCTGACGCGTGTTGTTTAGGGAAAGCTCTGAGCCTCCGCCCGCAGATGAGAGTCCTAATTCCTCTCCACAAGGGATTTCGTATCAGTCAAGTAGCCCCGACTGGCGTCGTGGGGACGTCACAGACGATGAGTATTCCAGCGGCGAGGACGACACATCTCGGTGCGTAACTCACTTGACTCCAATCGTTTTCTTCTGATGTAACATTTTTAGGAAATGGACTGATGTTTCACCCGCGTATAAGAGCCGCAAACGACATCTTAAAGTTGAAGAGGAGACCAATAGCCCTGAGAACTCACCTCGGAAAAAATTCAAGGAAACTCCTCCGTCACCGCCTAGAGATGTCAAACTTTTTCCACTTCCCACACGATGCTTCTATCCCCCAGAGAACAAGCAGGATAACGCAATCGATCAAGACCATGATACAGACGAGGAATACGAAGTGGAGAATTCTCTTACCCTAGAACATGAACCCGTACTATCAACGCCTTATTTGCCTCGACTGAACCTATTGGAGAGGGACCCATACAGGGTGCGCCAAAATTCGCAGGGGGAGCCAGAGCTGTATGTTCCCGGTAGACTCGCTATCGATCTCCCTTAGTTGTCGAATATCAATCATTATACCATTACTCCTTCGTTTTACCACTGTAATACTTACTTTGCTCAGCTACATTCCTATACCTTCAAGGATGATCATTTCCTGTAATACACTGCTTCATGATGCAAGTGTCGCTAATTGGCTGAAGGATAATCGCGAGAGGGAACCAGCAATTAATCAAAGTCACACACACACCAAAGTCCGTCTCCAACGGGCATAATTTTGCAATATTGGTTTGAGACTCTGAGTAGGCAGTACTGGGAGACAGTGGGAGATGGGGAGACATGCGGGAGACAGTCCTATTCTGTGCGGGTTAGGTAAGTCAGTTGTGATTGGTTGGTTGACGCCCGACGGCTCACGCCATAAATTAATGCGCTCAAAAGTGGTGTGGTTCTTTTTTTGGGATTCTCACTGTTCACGTTCAAAAAAGTTGCGGAGTGCTCGAGTCTATTTCTTTTTTGCTTTCGACCACCATCATGACTTTCAACGCGACGACCGTCGCCGCTGCCGCCGCGCATGCGGCCCAGACTACTACTCAGCAGCTCTACGCAAACATAGACCTCACGAAACTCAGTTGGCTTGAGCAGATGTGGGCTGCTTGGTACATCTGGATTGACAACCCAATTATTGCAACGGGCCTCATGAGTTTCTTGCTTCATGAGGTATTTCCCCCGCTATTCAGGGTTCGTGAATTTTTGCTCAATGTTTCCAGTTTGTATACTTTGGACGTTCCATTCCTTGGATTATCATCGATGCTATTCCTTATTTCCGCAAGTGGAAACTCCAGCCTAACAAGGTTCCCACTGCCCAAGAGCAGTGGGAGTGTACGAAAATGGTGTTGTTCTCGCATTTCACCATCGAGCTTCCAGCTGTGAGCATAGTTAGATCTGCATCTGACGTTCAAACCTAATTCTTTCTTCATCAGATATGGTTGTTCCACCCTATGGCAGAGAACTTTGGTATGAATACCTGGCAGGTTCCCTTCCCTTCATGGATGACTATGCTCCCGCAAATCGCTATTTTCTTCGTCTTTGAGGATATGTTCCATTACTTTGGTGTGTGAATCCTTGAGACGTCCTTGCTCTCGTTACTGATATTACCGTTACAGCCCACCAAGCGCTTCACACCGGCCCATTGTACAAGCACATTCACAAGATCCATCACAAGTATTCGGCACCTTTTGGTCTTGCTGCTGAATATGCCCACCCTGCTGAGGTCTTCATTCTTGGCACTGGTACCATTGCTGGACCCATTTTATACTGCTGGTACACTCGTAACTTGCACATTTTCACTGTCTACATTTGGATTACGCTTCGTCTCTTCCAAGCTATCGATGCTCACAGTGGCTACGGTTGGTTGCTATTCGTAGTAGCTGATCGTCGGTGCTAACATGTTCTTTCTTAGACTTCCCCTGGTCGTTGCAGCACATTATCCCCTTCTGGTCAGGCGCTGAGCACCATGATTTCCACCACATGGCCTTTACGAACAACTTCTCCACCTCTTTCCGGTGGTGCGACCGCATTTTTGGCACTGATGACAAATATCGCGAGTATCGCGCACGCATCTCTGCTCAAAAGGCGGCAATGAAGAACAAGAGCAAATCTGAGCGTGAAGAGGCTGAACGCAATCTCATTGCAGAGATTGAAGCCGAGGGTCTACGCGCAGAGGCTATTGCTGAGGGGAGCATGCCTGCCCCAAAGATTGTCAAAGTTCAGTAATCTGTGTGTGGATCTATATACGGTGATATGATGGACGCATCTGCATGGTTTCATTCATCCAATACCTTTAGACGTGCAATAATAAATACTTAGTTGTTAATTGATCTCTTTGTTTCGTGGAGTCCAGGAAACCCGATGTGGCCATGATACTATAATAATCCTAAGTACTGTGTCCCTGACTTCAGGCTTCGTCACCAATCAACCACCAGGAAACAGACTTGAAAACAAGGAACGGAGCATTGAGTCATAATCATGGACAATGTCCGCAGTGTCCGCTCGATATCCTCCGTATTACCTGTCGAGATCCTTGAGCTCATCTTCAATCACCTGGAGCGTCGTGAACTCATCCCAGTCCTTGGCAGCAACTCCGCATTCCACAATACTGCATCTCGTGCAGTCTACCGTAACATTTCAGAAACATCGTCAGTCAAAGCCTTGAAGCTCATAAAGACTCTTGCTTCCAATGCCACCTATTCCCGACATGTCCGTTCTATCGATCTCGACTTTGCCAACAACCTCATCACCGCCAATATCCTTCGCCTCTTAAATCGCGCGCTCCAGCAACTCAAATCGCTCACAACGCTTATCCTCGACTTTTCCCAGACAGACAACGCCGCTGATGTCGCATGGATATTCCAGGGGTGTTCCTTCTCGCTCACGACCTTCACCTCATCTATGCGGTGCGACCGCTCACTGGCGAAATTCCTGGCTATGCAGCCGAAGATAACAGAGCTCTGTTTGAGAGGGTTCAATAAGGAGTATGACTTTGCGCTGGAACCTAAGGCACTCCCCAACCTGGAGCATTTTAGGACCGTCCTGTCTTACCCCAGCATTATCGGAGAGGTTTTGAGAGGCAGGCCTGTAGAGAGCGTTTCCATGTCGCTTTACCCCGGGGACGTCTGTAAGTCCCTCGACACGCTGTTACTATCGGCTACAGCGATAAAGAGGCTCACCGTCATGAGCTTCGAAAGCGACCCCCCTGTCGCACTCCTTCCCCTCATCGCAGACCGGCTACCTCATCTTGAGGCTTTCCATCTCGTGGTTCTCATGACGCACTACACCCATGTTAGTTTTTCATCTCATGCATGGCTTCATCTCTTTTGTTTTTTGCTGATTGCTTATAGGAAATTCTACTCGAGATCGGCTCGAGTCTCGCGCAGTTCAAGGCTCTGAAATACATCACGTTCATGGCTCCAGGCTTACCTGCTTCTTTCAACGATGAAAAGAGCGTCGCGGAAGCATGGAGCAAAGCGTGCCCAACCCTACAGACCATCATCCTTCCAAAGGGACTGGTGTGGTTCCAGAGGGACGAGAATTGGGCATGCCTGAAAGATAGCGAGGATTAGGGTATTCCTAAGCTTTGCAGAACGACTAAACCATCACGGTCTTGCATTAGCTGGGTACCGGTGACAAAATTGCTTGAAGGGCAATAAGGGCTCGTCGGGGTCGTTCGTGGAAGAGGAGTGCCCACTGGTGCGGATCATCTTCCGCGAGATCCCCTTTCACTTCATATGGATTGTTTGTTGGCAACGATTTTTCAAGTTGCGATGTTCGGAGGTTGGGCAGGAAGTTTTTTTTTTCCTAGGTATCCCAGTGGCGAATGTACTGACAGAAGCGCAATTTTGGAGACAGCTCTCCTTGCCAATATTGTACAGGCTCGATCGGAGAATGAAGGAAATATCAGCAATACATCAGTCAAGAAATACATCTCGGAAATAAATGGGCATCAACGCAGATCTACTTTTTCGATTGTATGTTCTCCAGCAAGCTCGAAGGGTATCGATGTGATCTTGTACTCTCTGTCGGGACTCCTTTCGTCGCGTCAAACGAAGCGGTCGTCGTGCAGTTCATCACTGAACAGGTGATACTCATACTCCAACTGCATGATCTTGAAATCAATGGGGTCCAACCTATCGATGATGGGTTCTGACAGCAAAACCGGGGGCCAGCCCTCGATAAGTGAGGGAATCATGATGACGACGTTCCGCTGACGCAGATTACGGTGGTGTGTTAGAGGTGTAAATTTGCATGCGCCATCTGCTGCAGTTTTCGTGTGGCCTTCGTTATCATCTCTATTAATGATGACCTCGTCGTGCTCTCCCGGGACATCTTCGACGCGTTCCTCGACACGTTCGTTGTTGTTGACCCCAAAAATTTCCTCAACGATTGCGCTGTCGTATACCGCAACACTGTCCTCGACTCCTTTGTTGTCGACCTTCGTGACGTCTTCTTCGCCGCCCTCGTCGTCTTCTATAAAATCTTCCTCCAAGCGGACGTTGTCATCTTCCGTGGCATTTTCCTTCGCGTCGTCGTTCTCTCCCGCGAATTGTTCCTCGACGCCTCTATTGTCATCCTTTGCGGGTTCGTTGTTGCATACCGTGTCACTTTCTTTGATGCCCTCCCCATCTTCTTTCATGAAATCTTCCTCGACACTTTCTTTGTCGTATACGAGGGCGTCATCCGTGAGACCTTCCACGAAGTCTTCATCGTCATCGTCGTCTTCTGTGTCGTTTTCCTTAACACCCTCAGTGTATTTCTCCTTGACAGATTTCTGGTCGTCGTCGTCGTCGTCGTCGTCGTCGTCTTTCGTCTGGCTTTCCTTGTCGTTGTCTTCTTGTTTGTCTTCCTCGCTGAATTCCTGTTCTTGTTCCCGGTTGCCCTCCATGGCATTTTCTTTGTCTTTCTTCGATGTCTTGGTGACCATCGATGCCTTGCTTCTGACGCCCCTAGGTGGTAGTCCATGCTCTTCTTTGTATTTAACGCGCTTTACGGCCCGACGAATCCTGCGAATCTGCGTGGAATTCATGGTGGCCCATTCACTATCGGAAAAAATGGTGCCATGCTTTCTAGTCTGGACTGGTGTTGTTGGGTAAGCATCTGCGGCTTCCTTTGATAGGTCAGTCTGCTATTATGTTCGACTTAGCCTCGTTAACTACTCGTATGTCTATGAGACTTACTTCGACAAGTGTTGTTACAGAGGTGTTGCTCGAAGAGTGCCTCGCAATCTCGGAAGAGGTAGTCGAACTTCTCAAACGTGGACAGGGGATGTCAGCGACAAAGGGGGTGTCTCCCTCATTGTGAGGATAGACTACTTCGCCAAAAACGCCACTCGAGAGTTTGATTGGCGAGAAATGATAATCGCGAATTGACACTCCTGGCTCCTCAGGCCTACGAGACCCTCTTGCGTCGTCACTCGATGGTTTGGTACTGTGGTAGATAATGAAGGCTAGGTGGAAAGTTAAGACAAACGAATACAAGGAAATCTTTCCCAGAAGTTTGAAGATCGCCTGCGGGACCTCAAATACGACCATTCTAGCTGTGGCCAGCATGACTGAGATGGTTATCTCCATGATCCGTCTTGGCCGCTCTATCGAAGACGCTGGCATGAAGATAATGTCGTCAGTCGTAATACTCCTGGGTTTTTCCAAATCCTCAAGGTCGGGTGGCGGATGACATGGACAGGCAACAAAGCACGTGAATAGCAGCTATTGTGTTTTGTTTGCCAGGTCGCGTCTAGGTCACGTGCTCAAAAATCACTTCAGTTATCAATATTTCCTGTCCAATCTTCTACCGTACAGATCTCCACATGAAAGCAAAGCGTGATGTTTACAGGGGTACTTAAACGTTAAGGTCAGTGTCGGTGTCCCCGCTAGATCCATTATCCTCATTGTCACTTGCAAGCCACTGTTTACAGTCATCACACAACGACTTGCGGCACGACGGGCAAAGTCGCTGCGAGCACCCCGCACACGAAAAGGCCGGATACGACACGCAACGATCGCATACTTTTGCCTGACAACTTCCGCATGACGCGACAAATTTAGGAAATTCCACCATCATTCCGTCGTCCACATCTGAATCTTCTTCGGCGCAGTCATTGCAGAGGCTCGTGCGGTGGCACTCTTGACATTCATCGATATAAGAGCAAGAGCAGCAGAACGGTCGGTTGCAGCGCGGACAGCGAATGAAGACCCCTGGATTGTGCTCTGCGCAGAAGTTGCATGCCCATACTTCCTGACACAGACACGTCACACCACCGCTTGCGCACTCTGGGCAGACCGTTTGAGACCAACATAGCGTGCTGTTGCAGCTTCGCCACCCGGGCAGTTCGCATTCCATGCAGGAACCGCGCTTCGGAGGGTGAACGCGTGCGGATTGAGCGTATGCGACGATCAGGTCAGGAAACACGGACTTGCTGCCGGGTAAGCCAGGAATGCCGATGGGATGACCGTTACATGATGACATGTCCCTCGTGCAACACCATGATTTACACCCAGGACACTTTTCTAGCTCCGCCTTGTACCCCTGCTCTTCAAGGCATGGGAAACACAACACCTCCTTTTGATGTCTGCTGCACCGCGCGAGCGGGGGTTGAGAAGATCCCAGGCAGTCATCCGACTCGCACGATGCAACCTGACAGCTGTTGCAGTGGATAAGATTGGAGTCGCATATAGAACACCGTGGAGAGCCTGGTCGTAAACAGGCGATGTCGGTGTCACTAACAACCTCTTGCTCTAAAAGGCGCTTATGGTACTTCTACAACAGTTAATTCGCACTATGACAATGGATGGGTAGTACGATTAGGCCTTACCTTCGCTTGCAGCTGTTTCCATATCCTACGTGCAAGGTCACACTCCTCCTCTGAGTTCAACCCACGGCAAGATGTCGCCCTCGCGACTACGAACTCATAGATGTCTGCCATGACCGATGTAAGTTCGCATGGGATGGGAATGCACATGTCTTGCACCATGTCTACAATCTGCAGGTCACAGAACGCGACAATAAAGTGCGTAACAACCTGTGTAGAAAGACGGAAATGGATGACAAGACTCGATAGGTCAGGTGGTCCTGGCTTTTCGTGTGACACTGCGTATCCGAGGGTCGCGATGTGTTTTCCTTCGTCAACTATGGACGGCTCATTTGGTGAGTCCAACATACGGTAGACAGCTTTCATGACCCGAAATATGTTCATGCGCATTGGATGATCATAGTCTTTCTCGTACGGTGAGATAATTGTCCAGGTAGGCATGCAGAGCAGGTGGATAAGTGAGTGTAGAAGCAGAAGCACACGCTGCCAACATGCTGCCACGCATATCAATAGGCATCTGATCAGTGTAATTTCCTTTCCTAGCAACACGTCTGACGGTGCCAGGGAAAAAGTCAATGCAAGTGAGAGGTTGACTGGCTATGTCTGAGTGGTGAGCTACCGATTCTTACGAACAGGAAGATTTGACAGTCTTCTATGCATATGATCCAGTTCTACCGACCAATATTCCGTGATATATATTTTCTGGACTGTCATGCTTTTGTAGATCTGAGGCGCTGTCCCGACTGGAACGGTGCTCTGGGTCGGAGCTTGTGAGTAGAGGTGAGCCATAATATCAACGTGCGCTCGCCGCTAGGTTGTCGTGCATCTTGCGGAAGGATAGCATAATTTCTCCACGGCGCGATTGCCATAGGTCTCAGCTACATCAGTGAACGACAAGCACCGAAGTCTGTCCACATCCAAGTAACTTCAACCCTAAAGAACTAAGCTCAGACAATCTGTCGATGTTCAATCATGCCAGCAATATATACAGTGAAATGATGCAAGATGTCAAAGTAGCAATGGAAGGTAAGTAACAGGAGGCTACTGTCCAAGATGGTTTCGACTGCGGTTAATTGCCAGTACTAGTAAAGTTGACCATCACATCCCCACGAGTGCCATAGCTACCACTCCCGCGCCCAAACTCGCCAACGCAAGCGCCTGTTTCCAAAGCGCGCTACGCCACAGAATCGGGTCCATTACGAAGTCTCCCGCAAGCATCTCGACGCATGCAGCATACATCAACATCCCCGCGGATATTGCAGACATGATTCCTTGAATGAGGAGCATTTCCACTGTCAAGAGGTGAGGCTGCGTCAGCAGGTAATAAGAATATGAAATATTGCAGTTGTACGTACCGACGTCATGACCCCGCCTGAATGCTAGGAGACCGATTACGATGCCTGCAGGGTTAGTAACTGCGAAAAGTGCGATGAGAGTAGATCGCAAAATGGTCATATATTTAGTGCCTCCATCATCTGACGAAGGAAGAGATGCTATCCGAATGCCGAGCGATAGCCCCTCGAAAAGCTGGTGAAAAATGATAGCCACAAGAAGTGACGCTGTAATAGAATCTGGACTCGATATCGATCAAGTCAAGCAAATAAAACTACGCACCAAACTCGGAGCCCTGAGTGATTGCTAATGTTAGACCTATGACGACGGAATGTATCATGATGCCTAATTGCAACACCTAGAAAGTGAATTAATCCACGAGGGCTTTGAGCAAGTGCGATGCTCACGAGAATGCCGACAATCTGCCTCTTCTTTCCAACTTGAACTTCTTCTATTTCAGCGCTTTCCGATCGTGTGTCGACTATTTGGGAATCGAGCGTATGTGAGTGCCCATGCTCAGCATGCAGCTCCCGATCGTGCACGTGCACAACACCTGTCACAATGCCCTGTTCGAATTCTTCTGGGTCGTATGATGACGATAGCTTAAATCCGCGTTCATGGTGCGTATCATGGGTGCACCTAGATTCGTGTCTATGATGCCCTTCGAAAAAGTAGGAATCGTGCCTATGTGGTTGACTTGTAGACCCATATGAGAACGATCGCGTACGTCGAGGGCTTTGTGAGGAATGAGGATGTACGAGAAGCATGCGCTCAGATTGGGAAGCACGGCTTTCTAGTGGCTTGGGCGTATCAAGGCGACGGGTAGGTGTCGCGGAGATAGGTGTCGACGCAGTTATTGGGGTAGTCGATTCTGGAGATGGAATCGGTGAGCTGTATGACTGGAGCCGGTCGACGTATGAGGTGGATACATCTGACAGCTGATCAGTGAGGGCTCATTGTTATAGCGATACAGGACACGCACATTCAATAAAGAATATGGACAAAAGTGAGGACAGTCTATAGAACGGATTATATTTGTTACAGAGAGGACGCGAGAAATAGGGTGACGTACACAATGAGACCAGCAAAATCCCCTATTTTCGAACGAGAGCGTAGAATTGGGTTATTCAAAGCCTCAAAGGATTCTTGGAGGAGATGAACGAACGCTGTGGACAGGATAACACCTGGTGATGTTCAAAATGTCAGAAGCTGAGATTCCAAACTGAGCGATCGCTCACCTGTTCCAAAATGTTTTCCAATAAAAAAGACGATGCGAGGTATTTGAAGAAACGTGAGGCGCTTTGAGAGCAAAGGAAATGATGATGCTAATAAACAGTCACTAGTATCGCGAGACTAGGAGAGATTTCTACTCAGGAGGATACCAGCGACGCACCGAAAAGAGACACAATAAATATGACGCACATCGCGCTGATGCGCGAACGTACGAGTTCTACATTTGAATGCATACCTGGCACGGCGTCTGTATTTACGCAGTGACAGAGATAGTGAGGTTATGGTGAAGCTTAGACTTGTCACGTTGGCGCACCATGGTATCCGATTGGCTCGTCACCAAATTCAAAATCAGCCATGATGGTCTCCGTGTTATGAAGTTGTCGTGGAGGGTTGCGTATTCTGTGCTTTCAAGGCAAGCCTAGAGATGCTAAGTGGGTCGTGTTCTGCACTTCCAAGCCCAGAGATATAGTAAGTGGACGGTCGGAGAGTGGCAGTGATAGTACAGCTGGTTGTCGCAAAGGCCGCCATCTTCTATATACCAACAAGCCTACTTGGGGACCTCACCAGTCACCGGCATAATTTACGTCACACACACCAACCACCCGAATATGAGTAGTAGCTGCACTCAAGCTGTCCTCAGGCCATGGCCTTTTATTTTTGATGGATAATACCACGACATTCAATTCGCCTGAGCAACGTTTGCAGAGTTGCCTAAAGGAAAAGCTGAAGATGCCAAGAATGGTACTTTTGAGCGCTTAATTATAGACCTTGTCGTTCCATTAATTTGGTAGACGTGAGGTAAGATCCTGTAACTGATCAGGACAAACTGTCCTGGAGTTGGGCGCATCATGGTTAAAAATGTGCTTTCTAAACCAGTCCAGAAATTCAGTGCATGTAACTTTTGGCCTCCGTGTCCAATTTAAGTCCAATTGCTACTGTGTAAGTAGTAATAGTATATATCCCTTGCCTTCTTGAAAATCAAGGTGCATGCCTCAAAGCCTGCTCAAAGTCTGCGATAATATCATTGATGTGTTCAATGCCCACGGACACCTGCCAAAACAATCAGTCAGAAAACATCTCCATCAGAAACATCACACACCCGGATCAGATCATGTGTGACACCCGAAGACAGCTGCTCCTCATCACTGAGTTGTTGGTGCGTCGTTGTCGCAGGGTGGATGACAAGGGTCTTAGCATCACCGACGTTTGCAAGATTACTAGCCAGTTTCAGGCTGTCGACAACCGTGCTTGCCACACTAACGTCGCCCTTGATACCGAAGCTAAGGACACCACCAAAGGTGTTTGGGCGGAGAAGCTCCTTCGCCTTCTGGTGATAGGGGTGACTTTCTAAACCAAGATAGGAAACCCATGCGATCTTCTCGTGTTTTGACAACCACCTAAGAACAATAAAAGTTTATCCGTGGATCAGTGCGTGGCAACTTACTGAGCAAGCGCCAAAGCGTTTTCGGAGTGCCTCTGAGCCCTCAAGCTGAGCGTCTCAATACCCTGAATGAGCAAGAAGGCGGCGAATGGGTTCATGGCTGGACCCAAATCACGGAGTAGCTCGACGCGAAGCTTGATAGCGAAAGCGACAGCACCAAATGTGTCGCTAAAGACCATGCCATGGTATCCCTCGGAGGGAGAAGTAAACGACGGGAACTTGCCGGAGCGTGCCCAATCGAACTTGCCTGACAGAGTAAAAATGAGATATGCAGATAGAAAGCGATTGTGAAGTGAACGCACCCGAGTCGACGACAACACCTGCAATCGTCGTTCCATGACCTCCAATCCACTTGGTTGCACTGTGCACTAATGACCATACGGATGAACTGCGGATCACCTACGTGGGGGATGTGCTCACAAACAATGTCTGCGCCCAAATCGATCGGCTTGATGAGGTATCCTCCCATTCCAAACGTATTGTCCACGATTAAGGGGATGCCATGATCATGTGCAACCTGTTGAGTTTACATGATCAGCGGTCTATTGGCAGTGACTAGTATGCGCACTTTCGCCAGCTCAGGAATGGGTGCAACATTGTACTTCGGGTTGCCAATGCTCTCGACGAAAATCGCCTTCGTGTTCTCATCGATTGCTGCTGCGAAAAGCGCCGGATCATCGCCATTCACGAACTTCACACCAATGCCAAACTTTTTGAAGGTTACTACACACTGCATGAGTCATGATACTGGTAAGACGCTGACAAACGAACCTTTGAACTGGTTGTATGTCTTAAAGCAACTTCATCAGTTAAAACAACCCCTGAACTCCCAAAAATGATGATACACTGACCCCTCCGTAGAGATATGATCTGTTGCCAAGACGTCAATCGGAGTTCTGGACCTGAAAGACTGGGCCTTACGTTGAAACGATGTTGTCACCTGCACTGGCTATCGTGGAAATCGCAAGGAATTGTGCAGATTGACCGGAGGCCGTTGCGATGGCCGCAACGCCACCTTCAAGGGCAGCAATTCGATTCTCGAACACATCCTACATGGATAGGAAGTACTTGACTGTAGAGGAGCATCGATGAAAGAATCACGTACGACAGTGGGGTTCCCAATACGAGAATAAATGTGTCCAAAAGCCCTGTATGATGCTCCATTAAGTTCAGTTCGCTTGTCATCCTCAATGAAACTGACTTCAGGCCGAAAAGGTCCGCGCCATGCTGAAGTTATGATAAGCCCCTAAATCAAATCATCGTGCAAAGCGACGAACGTTAGAGTCATTGAAGACGAAGCTCGTGGAGGCGTAAATAGGAACTGCGCGAGCATTGGTGGTAGGATCAGGAACCTGACCAGCGTGCAACTGCAGTGTCTCGAATTCCTGGGGCCTTCGACCAAAAGTTAATCACGAAGGACCTTCAAATGAGACATGTCACTCACTTGTTGGCTTGAGCCATTACAATTTGATGTTGGAATGGGAGATAAGTGGGTTTGGGTGCAGATTTCGATTGCCTCTGCTATATATATGATACGCAAGGTTCTGACTCGTAGTGGTGATAGAGTGTCAGAAACACAGATAGGGATGACGATCAATCACGCGAGTATTACTACTCCTTTTGATCACGAGTCAAGGAAAAACTGCCTTCTTATTCAGACTTTACATGGTTTCAGAACATTCGAATAAGACATCCTGGACAGCTGTGAGAGAGAATTTGATGTTTATTGGAATCACTGGAGCAACAGTGGAAGAACTACGGACCGATTGACTATCAATAGTTCTGATCAGCCAGCGCAAGATCGATGCTGCCCACAATTTACGTGTAGTCGCAATGTAGTCGCGCGGTCTATTTCCATTTTCCAAAGACGACCAGAGAGTTACTAGACGAGGGCGGCCGAGGCTGGAGTCCTGATTTCTGATTTGAACTCTTGAGGACGACTTCAGTGAGAGGTCGAATATTGTATATCGGCATGTAGCTTGGGGATAGCTACAAGAATCGTTTGAGTCGTGGCCCCCGCGTTGATACTTACGATGGAGAGGCGATGACAAGCGAAGGAATTCATGAGCACAACGCACCCTTGGTCGCGTACCTTTGTGCCACGTGCTTCGGGTAGTAGACGCAACTCAAAAGCAACTTGAAATTGGGGTGGTGCGACGGTCTTTCTAAGATCTGCGAGGATGTGACTAGTTGCGCCCCCCCGTACCTTGCCTCCTCAAAAGTAAGCTCCTTCAGTGCTGTTTCAAGCCCTGTCACCGCTGCGTTAATCTTGTTGCAAGTATGTTTTTAGACTCTTAAAAACGTACCGTAATAGCTCTTGGTAAACTTGCGAGAGTATGAGGCGTTTGGTCGCGATTGAAGTCAGTCATGAGTCATGACTGCGCGCTGTTCGGCTCACTCATGATGGGTCGCGTCCTTGGAGGTCCGTACGTGCCCCTTAGGCGGGCCCTTGCTGTTAAGGATATTTTCGTGAAGGACACGCTGACACTAGCCTCTTATATCAACCGACATGTTAATCGTCCCTGCAGGTGCCGTATTATTTACAGTTGGACACTAACCTTTGCACTAACCCGACCAATATAAGTACTAATCCGATTGGTTATCCGCTGTTGAAGATTTTTATCCATAGACTCCCCCAAACACGCAAAAAATGTCTTCACCTCCTGATTCCGCACCCGACCTCCCATCCAATAAGTAAGTGGCAAGGTAGGCTGAGTCGAGAGTAATGCTTATAGAGTGACAGGCATATAATCAAGCCGAACGAAGAAGATGCCGTGTTTACTGAGGGAGGCCCTGCTAAGAAGACGTGGGTGCCAACTGATCAGCATGTTACACTTGACGTCTGACTAGATTGTCTCAAAGATCCAATGCCACCCTCGATATTCCTCCAGGGTCTACTATTGCGGAAGAACGCGGGCAAGATGCCGCTGATTCAAAGTTCTGGACGACATACAAGAAAGTTTCGGATGAATATGACGACGACTTCTTGGAGCGGGCGAATGATGATATGGGCGTTATCCTGACTTTTGTGCGTTCGTTTTCATGTATTTCAACGCCAATCTAACAAGACGAATCAGGCTGGTCTACTCTCCGCTGTTAACTCTTCATTCATCGGCAGAATGCAGCCCAACCCTGCGAGTACTACGAATGTCCTCCTGCTAAAGTTGGTCCAAATTACTGCCAACCCAAATTCCGTACATGACATCAGCAACCTTTCCTCGTCTGACGGTTATTCTTCTTTGACCGTCTGTATGCAAACTTTTGCCTATACCAGTCTGGTGTTTAGCATCTTGGCCGCGTCGGGGGCTGTCATGGGAAAGCAATGGCTTAACTCGTACAAGGCCGCAGCCCGGGGAAGAGGGTCTTTGGAGGAGCGCTGCATACAGAGGCAGATGAAGTTGGACGGGCTAGAGCATTTTCATCTGCGGACTCTCTTGCAGGCGTTCCTTGTGTTCCTACAGATTGCGCTACTGCTTTTCAGCGTCTCGCTATGCATCAAGACGTGGACCGAACGAGCCATGGTATCCGGTTTCATGATCTGCGGCACAGCTTCCGGTATTGTCTTCTACTTGTGGACTACGGTTGTCTCAGTGCGGTCTCCTGACAGTCCTTTCTGGACACCGGGCTCAAAACCAGCTGGAGCTATTGGGAAAATATTCACAGGATCGACTTCGCCTCCTGACATATCCTATAAATCATCTGCCATACGTTGGATAATTGAGACATCGACGAACCCGGAATATGTCGAGGCTGCGGCTGCGATGGTGCCTCTAGCGCAGTGGTCACGGGATCTTGACGCTTCAGCAGTATACAAACGCCTGCGTGATAACTTCGGGGCCTGCTGTAAGAATCAAGCGCTCTATGTGAAGTATGGCAAGGCCATGGCCCATCTCTGCAGCCAGTCGGTGAAAATCGACCCAAGCCTTCTTAGCAAATTTGGTTGGGATTATTGGGGAGGCAGGAGTCGTTTCATTCGCGATGCATTCATGGCTGGCCGTGACGCCTACCGTCAGATGACACAAGAAGACGACGCTTCACACCGGGCCAGTGTACGCACCGCTCTGAGAACAATGATTGTCCACGGACTGGACCAAAGACTTTCACTTCCAGATAGCGAGGAATTGATTTGGAATGGTGATCTACGGTGGCGTCACAGTAACGGGGATAAGCCCCGCCATGAAGAATTCGACTGGCTCATTGATTACCTGGCGGATGAAGCAAAGGACGACCATGAAACGGAAGGTGATACTTTGCTTGCACTGAGCGCCATGCAGGGACTATGGAGCTCTGCCAAACAACCTTCCTTCATCAATGCACTCATCCGTTGCATGGACAAAGACAAACATCCCCGAGTCCGGCATGCCGCGCTGAGGCTTGTGTCTGATACTCGAGGAGAACTCGCTGCTATCACAAATGACTTGATGCCACAGGGTGATCTCCTGGATTCGCTTTCTCGCGCACTTTTGACTGCCGTATGTCCAAATCCGTACCAGGCAATTCATTCCGACGCCTCTTTCCACGAGGATCGCGACCGCCGCTACATCAGCCTCATCTTTTCCCTGACAAAGACCGACGAGTGGTGTGAACGTCACACCCGTCATGGCCATCTAAAGCGGTGTATTTATCTAGTTGATGAAATCAATAGAAGGGAGAGTTGGTTTCTTGGATTCTATCTTCCTGCGATCATTGGGCGCGTCAATCTTACACGCGAGGTCCCTCTCAACCTTGCGCAGGCGAGGTCACTCAAGCGACTGATCCAGGAAACGTGGCGCGCCCACATTTATAAGAACGATGACGACTACGTTGATGCAATACCAGCCCTCGTGACAGCGACGAAGCTGAATTTTCAACCGGAGGTGTGGCTCGCGGAAGAGGCGCGTGGGGCATTGGAGTATTTTCAGGAGGAACAAGCAACCCTTGTGAAAAATGGCGTAGCCCAGGCTACGGTTAAGGCTGCACTATCCTCTCTGGCGGATTTTCACGAAGAACTGCAGTCCGCGATTAGGCTCGACCACAGGAATATGGCGTAAAGGGACAGCAGATCTTGGCCAAGTATACACTGGATTTACGCTTTTGTTCGCTGCCGTCTTACTCCGTTCTCTTCTTTTCTGTCCTCTGCACCTCCATGATCAGGGTACCGAACTGAGCAAGACGTCGAACAATGCGAATTCCTACCTCTCATTTACTTATTATACTACTAGTTATCTAGTATTTCGTCATATACGTTCTTTGATTCTCTCCCACCTACCGCCACATTCGTTAATTTGCACCACTGTTTAATTCATGAACTTCTGATACTAGATCGCTGTTTGTTTGCCCTGCCACCCAGCAGCTCAATCCATCAGTGTGCAGTCCGAGCTAAGTGCTCGTACACAGCCTTACCCTACGGTGCCTTCACATTTGATCTTATCGTCTCAAAACAATAGTCGAAGGTTCAGCGGATAGACGAAGAAGGGTCCAACACAAGACTTTCTCTGAACCCTATTTGAGACTGAGATGTCTGTGCATGACGATCATATTCAGGGCAGACGTAGCGGATGGTCTCCCAATCTAGAACCATGTTCTCGCAGATGCGGACAATCGGGATGTCGCATTGTACTCTGTGGTTAGATTCTGACTCTGCCAATGAGACTTGTGTTGATTATTGACCAGACCGCACAACCGTAACTCTCGCTACGGTGAAGGACACGAAGGGCACAGGAGGAAAATGGAGGAGCGAATGATGGGCACCAGAGGCAACTGGATGCAAGAGGCTAGTAGAAGGTAAGCCGAGAATCAGCGCATGTAAACGAAACCCTAAGATACATTGCTGTTGTGAGCAAGCTCGCAGTGCGCGAAGCCTGATAAGTAGAAAAACGAACCATAAGTAAGGGGTGTCTCCCGAACGGGGTAAAAATTGACACCTTGCCTCGCCCGGGACATGCGGAAAACTTAAGGGGTCGGACGCTCTAGCCAAAACAAACGCGAGGCTGTAAACCAACTGCGATGTGCTTTGCATAGGACACGCGGAAAGGAAGACGAAGCAAGCCAAGCATTCACAAGGTTTGCTTTATTAGGTAATAGATAAGTAAGTACTGCATTATGTGGCTGTGTGATAAGGCTACCTGGCCGCTACCGCATGCCACTTTTGATCCGCTGGAATCTTATTCGGCAGGTAAATCGGATGCCTACTTTCTTCGAATGAGCTCACTTGAAAACGTATTTCAGGCATGCTGTTTCATGCAGTACGCCTGGAATGATGACTCATGGCAAAGGTTGGCTATTTAGTTCGATATTAAATTATGTTCAGATCTAGAGTTGTCGCCGTACTCACCCCCAATCTTCGCTGATCTACCGTGACAATACTCTATGAAACTCGTACCCAACTACACCAATGATTCCGCTCCAATAACGTCTGCTCATCCACAGAACTTCATCGTCTTCGGTGAGATGGGTGTAGGGAAGAGCTCGTTGATAAACCTCATTGCTGGTGAACAAGTCGCCAAGTCCTCTTCCGGTATACAATCCTGCAATCTCGAATCAACCGAGTATCCAATCAGATTATCTGACCCCCAGCTTAATGTCAATCTATTCGATACAGTAAGTAAACGCATTTTCACATGCGACTGGCATTCTAAGTCAGAAATTATCCAGGTGGGCTTGGACAGCCCCACTATGGATAGCGCAAGCTATCTAGATGCCCTAGTAAAGGCACACGAGCTCATCGTCTCGCTCAAGAACCAAGGCGGAATACATGGCTTACTCTTTTGCATCAAGGGTGGGAGGGTGTCACGCACTATACAGCAGAACTACAGGTTATTCTACGAGTTCCTGTGCCAAGAAAAGGTGCCCCTTGCTCTGGTTGTTACCAACCTTGAGAACGAGGTGAACATGGATGACTGGTGGACGCGCAACAAGGCACATGTCGAAAATTCTGGCGTTGTCCCTGTTACGCAGGTCTGCATCACCACTATCAAGGGCCATCAAAACGCATACGAAGACAGATACCTCGAATCCAGGAAGAAAGTGCACGATATGCTCAGGGTACTCGGAAGTGCTGAGCCATACTCGATGGACGTAAGTAGTTGGTTTGCGCGGCTGTGCAGGTTGCTGCCCGAGCTTTTGCTCACAGCCAAGACCTTGGGGAGGAGTCGTCAGAAGATGTTGCGGATGCTCACAAAGCGTTGCAAGCTGCGCAAGGAAGATGCAGTGCAGCTTCTTCAAAGAATTGACTGTAAAGAAGACAAATATTAGTAACTTATCGCACGTTATATGCTGTCGAATACCTATCTTATATTTCGGAGTATCTAGTTATTTAGTACCTATTACATACCCTGTACATGCTGTACCGCCTAGTGATACCAATCCTTCCGAGTGCTGATTACTACACTCGCAAACACGCGAACCAGTCAGCCCAAGAAATCTGAAATACATATTCTGACTATAAGTAAGTTAGAAATTACGCGCGTTCGCACCAATATTTCCCTCATATATTGAAGTCTCTGTAAGCTGGCTGTCAGTGTGACCGTAGCCCAGTTTCTGTTCGTCCAACCGTATGCAGGCCGAGCGGCGACGGTCTCAGAAGTTGTGAAAAAACAGCTGAGGTACGAAAGTTCGGCCCATTGAAGCCTACCTATAACCCATACGGGTTCACCACGCTTCTTGTGAGCACTGTGGAAACGCCGCAATCAACAGTGTATGAAAAGCGGCCCGCGGTAGGAACCGGAAGCCCTATGAAGCCCTATGAGATGTAGTGTAAAACCGAGACTACGAGGCACGAGGACGAAACCTGGTAAGTAACGTGAGAGGTAGCACAATCATGAATCACGACACACAACGAACCGGACCGTCTAAGTCAAACAGCGCGATCCCTTACTCGAGCGGGACATGCTCACATGTGGCGAGAGAGCGAAGGCTTGAGAAACCGTTGGCCCATCAGTCTGATGAACAACACCCACTGCCTAAGGGTAGCAGGAAAAATTATCAATGTGAGAACCGGACAACCATACATACGTGCAGATTATTTATCAACAGAACATCATACTGTCCGTTGTCGATAGCTTCAACACGAGGTGTAGAAATGGAATTCAGAGCGGGCTCAGACCACAACGAATTGCTCCGCATCGAAGACGACAAAAAAATCTCGACTCGACATTGGCGGTGTAGAATCTAACAAGGAAATTAGTAAATACATCCGAGTCCTTCTTACTAGTATGTGCAAGGACGACTTGAAAATGTCGAGGGAAAGGATGCCAAGTTGAGTTTTGAGAGCCTTGATGACATCATCGCCATCATCGACGCCATCGGCAGTGGTGAAGAGGAGGGTGGCAGCATTACACAACAGATGTGTTTATTCGGAGTTGGGTGGGGGACATGTGGGCACTAAGTGAGTGAGGGAGATCAGTTGCTCATGCGGTGACGTGAGCAATGTTGCCGCACGAACTGTGGTTTGCGAGAGACGGCACAGGATTAGTCTCCCTAGACATACCTCTCAGATGAAGGAAGATAGTCGTTTCTTCTAAGAGCACAGGATGGGAGGTAAGCGAGACAGGCGCTTGCCGAGCGCTATGAGAAATATGAGTGGATTGAATGCAGGTGCTGAGGAAATGATTAATCTGTCAGTGGGAGAATGTGCAACAGACGTACGCGCAGTCGTCGCACAGCTGTTGCAATGAGCCCTAGTATTTCCAGAACAAAATCGTGCCTCACAAGCGCTGGGCCATTGGAGTTCCAGTTGGAGTTTCCATAAAAAGACACGTGTCGTGCACGAAAATATAGTGGCAGCACGTTCGGCGCCTGTCCTCAACCTACGTCACTGCTTCAAACATGCTTCAGTCGCATTATTGCGTCGCCACCGGTCGAAAGCCGTCCCTGGCTATAGAGACTGCTGTATCAGAAGAGTAAGCACTGGTGGATTGATTCGGATCCTAATTGAAGGTTGCTTTCCATGATGTACTTAGATCCTTCGACAACATCGCATTACACGATGCTAACTATTATCGAATTTCCAGCTACATGTCGCAAATAAAAGCCTCATGCACTACACCTGGTCCGCGGGAAATCTTCTTCATTGGGCAAATTTGTTGCATAGGCTCTCTTTGGATGAGCTAACGCGAAGACACGTCGAGGCATGCTGTTTCGCGCATTCCCTGAGGCTGCGGTAAGGGCGGTGCGCCTGGCGGGTCGACTCACGAAAAAGGCTCATTGTCCCGACGGTGAACTTGCGTTACGAAGTCATACTCTTCTTTCATATCACAGCGAACCCACATGGCATCCACAAGCATGCTCAAGATGCATGGCAAGTAGTAGATTCAAAGCCCGAGGTTCATTATAACAGGCCTGCATCCGAACCTTAGTCCATTCCTTTCCAACATCGCTATCATATTATTCTTTGCCTTGTTATCATATCTGTCCTTACCTCGCTATCATATTTGTCCCTACACTCCACACACCTAACTTACGCTGACCTCGTATTGGGTATCATGTCAAATAATGGTCTATGCGAGTACGCTTCGTCGCCGGAGGTTGATTCGCGCTCTTCTTCGAGCGAACGGCACTATGACCAGCGCAACGTGGTTCATTATCAAGCTGCGCACAGCTCGGTGGTTCGATCAACAGGCATCACGGAACATGAACGGAGACAATCGCCGCCGCCACCACTGCCTCCTAAAGCATCATCGATCTACCGCGGAGTATGTTCCCCCCTTCTTAAACCGTATCGCCGCGAGGAAACTTATCTGATAAAGTTGCAGACCCGGCCACATGGAAGAAGTATTGTCGTCTCCGATGAAAGCGACTCATCACCACCACCATTGCCTCCAAAGGCATCGTCGAGCAAACACGAAGTACGTGCCCTGCTTCCTAAGCCGCATCTCCTTTACTGATCAAAAGCGGCAGACCCGCCTACGAAAAACAAATGTTGTTTTCTTCGGCGAAAGCGGCTCAGGGAAAAGTTCAGTCATCAATGCAATAACGCAAACCCAGCGTGCGAAGACATCTAGTGATGCGACAGCTTGTACCTTCAGTTACCAGTGCTACGCGGTAGACATCTCTGACCAGAGCTATGTCCTGTTCGACACCGCGGGTCTCAATGAGGGGAATATTAGTGCAGTGCCGGCGGCGAAGGCGGAAACGGAGTTGAAGAGCCTGCTACGTGGTCTCATGAGCCCTGGGTCAGATGGCATCGGCCTTCTGGTATACTGTGTGCGCAGTACGAGGGCCCACCAGGCTCTCATTCGCAACTACGACCTTTTTTACTCAGTGATCTGCCGGAAGAAGGTCCCTATCGTCGTTGTCATCACAGGATTAGAGAACGAGGCCGATATGCAGGCTTGGTGGCATACCAATGCCAAGGAATTCAAGAGCCGTGGCATGCATTTCCAAGACCATGCCTGCGTCACTACGCTTCACAAACACATAGGCATCTCAGACGTCTTCACTCGTCGTATCACAGAGTCTCGTGAAATGATGCGCAATCTTATCGTCAATAACTGCTCGGAATGGGCGGTCGACGACACCTGGTTCAACCAGTCTTTTGCAGATGCGCGATACGTGATGAGGCATAATTGGAATAGTGAAAGGTCTTCCCCGTCCACCCTCATCATCTGTGGCGCGTCACCAAAGGAAGTAGAAGGGCTTGCGCACTTCGGCGGGGAGGCATACCGCGTTCGCCCTGTTCCTCAACCAGAGTCGACTTCGAGCGCCGGAGGGGGGCATGAAGGGGATCTTCTCATATATTACGCTCACGCTGACACGCTCTCTATGGCTCGCCAGATGTTCCACGCGTTCTACACAGCATACCGCGGCAATATGGTGCCGGTCGTCGTCGTGGTCAAAGGACTGAATGATAGAAAGTCCGCCCGTCAATGGGTTGACCGATATATCAAGCACCACGGCGCTGGTCTTTTGTTCTCAACATTTTCTCCAGCTGACCTCGGAGATAATTATCTGAGGCGACATGCGGAGCAGGACTTGCATGATCTTATTAGACAGTCCTGTCTCATCCGAAGCGTGGTGAAAGGTGGGGGCGTGCTCAAAAGATTCGCGAGATTATTGGGTTGGCCGTGAGTGGACGAGTTCTTGTTTCCCGGGAGGAGACATCTGTCGTGTTTATATTTCATCATTTATTATATGTTAATGAGCCATGAACAAACATCTGTATTTGAATACACGTACCTAGTCAGCTTGTCGACTTCTCTCCACATTACGACTCAGGATTACTGTATGCCAAGCATGTATCGTTATGAATTTATTACCTGACCATCTCAAGCACTCTTCAGAAATATATTTTCTCTTCAGCATAATCTCTCGCAGTTGGCAAACAGCAGCATGAAACCCGAACTACGTTTTTAATCATCCATGATATCCGCCCCCTTGCCCATACTGGTCATAGTACACAATTCGGACTAGACATGCTTGGTGAGGGACTCGCCCAGGAGAGCGTTCAACTCAAGGTGAGAGCCAGCAAAAGCAGGACTGTTGGTGACGGACCTTGGTGTGTGTGACTTTGATCAATTTCTCTGTCAGTGATTGCTAGTTCCCTCTCGCAATTATCCTTCAGCCAATTAGCGATACAGTTGCATCATGGAGCAGTATATTACAGGAAACGATCGTCAAGGTATAAAAACGTAGCCGAGCAAAGTAAGTCTACTAGTACAGTGGTAAAACGAAGGAGTGATGGTACAATGATTGATAATCCACAAGTAGTAAGAGAAATCGATGCGAGTCTACCAGGAACACATATGATATAACTCGGGCTACCCCTGCGATTTTTGGCGCACCCTGACGAACGGGTTCCTCTCATATAGGTTCAGTCGAGGCAAATCAGGCGTGGATAGTCTGGGTTCATGTTCTAGAGCACGAGAATTCTCCACTTCGTGCTCCTCGTCTGCATCATGGTCTTGATCGATTGCGTTATCCTGCTTGTTCTCTGGGGGATAGAAGCATCGTGTGGGAAGTGGGAAAAGTTTGACATCTTTAAGGGGTGACGGAGGAGTTTCCTTGAATTTTTTTCGAGGTGAGTCCTCAGGGTCGTTGGTCTCCTCTTCAACTTCAAGACGTCTTTTGCGGCTCCTATACGTGGGTGAAGAGTCAATCCATTTCCTAAAAATGACACATTAGAAAAAAACGATTGGAGTCAAGTGAGTTACGTACCGAGATGCATCGTCCTCGCCGCTGGAATACGGATCGTCTGTGACGTCCCCACAACGCCAGTCGGGGCTAAATGGCTGATACGGTAACGAAATCCCTTGTAGAGAGGAATTAGGACTCTCATCCGCGGGCAGAGGATAAAAGGAATGAGGACTCTCATCCGCGGGCAGAGGATAAGAGGAATTAGGACTCTCATCCGCGAGCAGAGGATAAGAGCTTTCCCTAAACAACACACATCAGAATTTAACAATTCGCGCGAGTTGATTCAAGTTACGTACCAAAAAGTGGTTCCGTCATCCCTGACAAACTTATGATGGTACTGTTCAGGGCGGTATGGGCTGCAGGGGCGGCTCGCTGATGGAAACTCAGACCTTTCGCTAAAAACTACAAGTTAGAAACTAACAATTGTTGCAATTTTAAGTGAGGCACGCACCGATAACTATCGTCGCCGCTGCGGCTATACTCTTCATCTTCTGCGTCTTGCGAGCCCTCCTCACTGTCGCCGGAACCGCCGCCAAAATCCTCTTCCACATCTTGATGATCCACTTCGCCTTCGTCACTGCCGTTCGAATCCTCATCATCTGGGTATTGCGGTTCCTCATCGTCTGGGTATTGCAATTCCTCATCATCTGGGTATTGCAGTTCCTCATCGTCTGGGTATTGCAATTCCTCATCATCTGGGTACTGCAGTTCCTCATCATCTGGGTATTGCAGTTCCAGGCTTTCGTCGCCAGTCTTCAGCGACCGCTCGACTTTCCTGATCATCTTGAGCACAAAGTTCTTCCCAGCGACAGATCCAATACGGTTGAGGAAATCCTGCATTTGATCCCTCTCAGCCTTGAGTTCGAGTTCTGCGAGAGTGGCATCGGCCAGAGCTTCGGCAGCCTCGGTTCGTGCAAGCTCAAGTTCAGCGTTAACATGAGCGCGGTTGCGATGAACGTCGGCGACCATCTGTGCATACCACGTGGGGTCGCTAGCGAGATGTGGTGGAGGAGGGTACGTGAACGTGATGAGAGGCGGATCGAGGGGAGCAACCACATTTGGGGCGCGTGTAGTGCGAGATTTGTCGCCTGGTGGCGAAGGGAATGGTTCGAAAGGGTACTCGGCCCATGTATCATCCCCAGATTCTTCAGAGTCGGACATGTCCTCATAAGCAGATGGATCGACTTCCTTCTCCTTGCCTTTACCCTTCGGGTCTGAGGTAGAGGCAGTTGCGGGGGGTAGGTTCTGATGTTCAGTGTCGATAGACATTACAGCGATATTCTGTCTTCAGCTTGGTGGGCTGGTAATCAAGTACAAGAGGTATGAATTCAAAGTCAGGAAACACTGGATTATAAAAGTACCCATGACACCGTCCACAACAGCCACTTTTTGTGGACCCAAGCATCGGGCTATTGTCTAGTCAAAGTCCACAGCCTGTCGCTTACAGAAACCCCCTAGGATCCCCAATAAGTCTGGATGCTTATGGGACTTGTGTTGTGGGTCTTGCCTTTTAGGAATTAAGTGAGACATATCCAACGTCCGCAACACGGACTGACCTCGAATGGGCCGACGACAATCTTCTTGACGATGACGCCCTCGACAGCGGAAGTCTGGAGGATATACATGACTTGTCCGTCATCGAGCTTCACTTTCTCGATGCATTACTTGAAGAACTTCAGGTTCACTGCGGGATGTTAGGTTCGTAGCCAATCCGTCGTCCAGCGTACTCACAAATACTTAGCATCTGAGGTCGCGGAATGAGCAAAGAACCGAGATACTTGAAATATATGAATAGAATTACCTTCGACGTTTTTTACGGCACCGTCTGTGGCAAAAGACATCTTACCAGAGGCAATCATCTTCGAAGGGGAGGTGAGGCTCGACGTGTATGAGTCTGATGATACTCGGGCTAGATTGTTGGAGGACGAAAACCGCAGTTTAATGCTCACTACGCGTAGACTTTATAGCATGAGCACATCGCGATTACGGGAGTTGTGTTGATAGCAGCAATGCGAGTGACACCGTCCGACGAAGGCCTATATATTGGAGCAGCCATCGTCTTTTCCGCCACGCAATAGCACATTGACAGAGAGAGTGCCTTGCACCTTCAAATACTATCTGCAGGTGCCATGTTATCCATTTAGGCCTGTATTTTGTCATGCACAATTAACTGACAAAACAATGACAAGGGCACCGTACCTCTTTTGACGGACGAATTCGTGCACCGACAGTGTTATTGAATTTGAGGCTGTACGAGCTACCGTGACTGAGCAGTCAGTATCCTTCAAAGAAACAGACCATCATCAGTGCTTCTCACTCAAGCCGACGATCAGTCTCTTACTACAGGCTGCAAGCTAGTACTTTTGCTCTGAGATTCTACGAAGTTTGTGCTTAATATCTGCAGATGCATTTAATTTTGTCCATTTAGGCCCTTCTTTCGACATGCACTTTTGACTGACCTGAGAGTGACGAAAGGCTTACAGGCCGCATCAGTGAAAGGGTCCGATTGATTGATACCTCTGCCGCACCTTTCGACGTCCTTGAATCGATTTTAATTGACGGAAGAATTCGCATGCCGACAGCATCATGGTAGAATATTTGGCTGCACGAACTACTATTCGCGGCTGTGAGCAATATTGTTGGTCCAGGGAGTCACTTAGTCAGCGAAGCTGTAAGTAGCAATTTACTTTCTGCAAGCTCGCTCCGTTCACCTTCGGACGGTTGCTTATCGATTTAAATAATAACAACAGATGACTCTGTACACTACCTACATTGCACTTCTACAAACCTTCGATGAAGAGTCGTGATGCAGACTCGCGCATTTCGCACTAATCCTTTTTTGACTGACAGATATCGTTGCATAGCGCACACCGCTCTGATTTTTAGGTCCAATCGATGCGGAGGCGTGTTTGGATGAGTTAACATTGCGAGGTAGTCTGGAGTTTGTTCAGGTGCGTCTGGGGGTACTTGCTCTGCTTCTTTGAGAGTGTCGGAACTGAATTATAATTCTGTTTTGTCTGTTAGTGTGTTTCCTCATCGTTCATTTATCTCTCGCTAACCATAATCTCCTGGCAAAGACGGAGACAGGCAGATCACCGACAGTGTTTTCTGGTTCCACAGAGATAGGTACAAACCCATCCATCTTCCAGAATCTCTTTTTGGATTCGAGCAGGTAAGGTTGAGCATTTTGAATGCAAACAGGTTCAAGAAAGTGAAGATGGACTCGTGGCGCGCGCACATGGAGGTGACACGAAATACGAAATCCCTCTCTCTCCGTCCTTACATATGTAGAAAGTATTGCAAAATCAGGCTCGTCGGTGATGGACCTTGGTGTGTGTGTGACTTTGATCAATTTCTCCGTCAGTGATTGCTAGTTCCCTCTCGCGATTATCCCCCAGCCAATTAGCGAGACAGTTGCACCATGGAGCAGTATATTACAGGAAATGATCATCAAGGTATAGAAACATAGCCGAGCAAAGTATTACAGTGGTAAAATGAAGGAGTAATGGCATAATGGTTGATAATCCACAACTAGTAATCGATAGCGAGTCTACCGGGAACATATAGCTCGGGCTCCCCCTGCGAATTTTGGCGCACCCTGTACGGGCCCCTCTCCAATCGGTTCAGTTGAGGCAAACAAGACCTTGGTAGTACGGGTTCATCTTCTAGAGTAAGAGATTTCTCCACTTCGTACTCCTCGTCTGAATCATGGTCTTGATCCATTGCGTTATCAAGGGGTGACGGAGGGGTTTCCTTGAATTTTTTCCGAGGTGAGTCCTCAGGGCTATTGGCCTCTTCAACCTCAAGATACCGTTTGCGGCTCTTATACGCGGGTGAAAAGCCTGTCCATCTCCTAAAAATGACACGTTAGAAGAAAACAATTGGAGTCAAGTGAGTTACGCACTGAGATGTATCGCCCTCGCCGCTGGAATACTCAGCGTCTGTGACGTCCCCACGAGACCAGTCGGGGCTACTTGGCTGATACGAAATCACTTGTAGAGAGGAATTAGGACTCTCATCTGCGGGCGCAGGCTTAGAGCTTTCCCTAACAACACACATCAGAATTTAACAATTCGCGTGAGTTGGTTGATTCAAGTTACGCACCAAAAATTGGTTTCGCCATCGCTGACTGAGGTAGAGGCAATTGCGGGGGTTAGGTTCTGATGTTCAGTGTCGATAGGCATTAGAGCGATATTCTGTCTTCAGCTTGGTGTGCTGATAATCAAGTGCAAGAGGTATGAAGTCAAAGTCAGGAAACACTGGATCCTAAAAGTACCCATCACACCGTCCACAACGTCTTAAAGCCACTTTTTGTGGATCAAAGCATCGGGCTGTTGTCTAGTCCAAATCCACATCTGTCGCTCACGGAAACCCACTAGGATCCCCCAATAAGTCTGGATGCTTAGACCTGTGTTGTGGGTCTTGCCTTTTGGGGATGAAGTGAGACATATCCAACATCCACAACACGGACTGACCTCGAACGGGCCGACGACAATCTTCTTGACGATGACGCTCTCGACAGTGGAAGTCCGGAGGATATACATGACTTGTCCGTCATGAAGCTTCACTTTATTGATGCATTCCTTGAAGAACCTCAGGTTCACTGCGGGATATTAGGTTCGTGGCCAATCCGTCGTCCAACATACTCATGAGTAGCATCTATGAGGTCGCAGAATAAGCAAGGAGCCGAGATACTTGAAATATATGAATAGAATTACCTTCATCGTTTTTGACTGCACCGTCTATGGCAAAAGATATCTTGCCAGAAGCAATCATCTTCGAAGGGGAGGTGAGATCTGACCGGAGGCTGTTGCAATGGCCGCAGCGCTACCTTCAAGAGCAGCTTCTCGAACACATCCTATTTGATTGGGATGTACCTGATTGCAGAGGATCATCGAAGAAAGAGTCACATACAAGAGTGGGATTTCCAATGCGAAAATGTGTTTCCAAAAGTTCTGCACAATGTCCCATTCGATTGTATTCTTCAGTGAAACTAACTTCAAGTCGAAGAGGTCTACACTATGCTGAAGTTATGATCATTGATAAGTTCTTGAGCAAAATCTTCGTCCAAAACAACGAACATTTGAGTCGTTAAAGACACTGGCAGAGCTCGTGGAGGCGTAATCGGGAACTGCGAGAGCATGAGTGGTAGGATCAGCAACCTGTCCAGTGTCCTGGACCGTATTGAAATATATCCTGTAGTACCACGAAGGGAGGATAGTCCCTGACAATCATCAGCCTGAGTACTGAGTGACAACTTCGACTCTCAAATCAGGTCGCGGTTTTCGTCGTACGAATAGGTTGCCATGTGCAAGAAGCCATCGTAGGTCTCAATCAGCAGTTCTTTGTGAATTCAGACGGGTACCAAGAGTTATCATGATAGATTGGAGGGTCGTAAGTGAGTCAATTTGTGAGTTTACTGAGGCCATGATGCATGATGATGAAAGATAGCCTGAGAGGCAGTGAGAGCGTCCTCGTTAGGCATTACCATATTTGCTAACACTCGCTTATTAGTTTAAGCCATCGCGATTCGATGTTGGATAGCGAGTTGAGCAGATTATATCAGTACAGCCTCTTGTTTGTCTTGTCATCAATATGATATTCAAGGTCCTGAGTATGCGCCTGTACGTGGAATCGTGGATCGCGAAGACCCAATGGCAATAAGACATAGGACCAGCCTACCGTGACGTGGCAAAGCCTGCTATCTTTCATTTCAGCGTTTGCTGGATCACATCACACGTTTGGCGTCAGCAATCTGGCCGAACGTTGACTCTGCATATCTCGACTTGAAGTCAACAGGGATGCAAGGAGGCATGACTATGTCGATAGGAGAATTGACTGTGTAAAGCTAAAGAGATGTCTGCGTTTTTGGCGGAAGAATGAAGAATTTGGCATTACAAGACCCACTACATACCAAGGTAGCGCGAATCATGTAAGATTCCCTCCAGCTAGACTGACCACGATCGAGGGAAGATCATCAGCAGGATATGATATAGCGAGAATCTTGCGCGTGGTTTGCAGCGAAACTGGCTTCTGGAAAGGCAGAGAGGTTTCGGACCGTTTGCCATAGCCGCTACACCCACGCGCGGCCGGAATTCTAGGCTTCCTGAATCTTTCAGATGAAACTCTTGCAATTGAAAGGTCTAGTCAAGCGGCTCAAGCCTGCTGCCGCAGCGTTGACGGGATATTATGATAGCTTGGACTCGTCGCAACAACCGCCCGTGCCAGCGCTGGCGTGAAGCTTCTGAGTCATTATCGTTTTACCGAGAATACGGTATGATTCGTTCAACCCGCTGCGCACCCTTCTCCACGTCTTAGTATATATGCTGCTTCGTCAATCAAGACGGCATAACCTCCACGACACCTTCCGGGTCGGCCTTCAAGTTGTTGATACTGCGGCATGCCCTGCCTCTTCGTAAGCTCCTCCATGGTGCTGCTTTAAACTTCATGTCTGCCGCGTCAGTCACGTTGCGCAAATGCTTTAGATTCTTAAAACGTACTGTAATAGCTCTGAACTTGGAGAGTGCTATGAGTTGTTGGTGCTTGCGCGGTGCCATTCAAGTTTGGTCGGACGTCCTTGGAGGTCCATAGGCAGAGATCTTGCTGACTGTTGCGTGGGACACGCGTCCTTGCGGTCGCCGCTGTCGTAGTCAACAAGCCGTGCTACTTAGTGCTACTTAGTGCTGATAGGCTGTGTCCGTTATCGCCGGCGTCACTGCCTGGTTCGCCGCTAATCTTTCCAAGACACCATCGTTACCACTAGCTACTAGAGTCTATCGACCATGCGCTATCAATGTCATCGCGGAGTCCCTGATTGCGGTCTCACATAAATACCAGGCCAGAGTCTTTCCCGTTTAGCATATTTCATCATGGTCAACACAATTCCTCCTGCAAATCCAATCCCTGTCGCACCATCCCCTGCTGAGCTTCTGGCTCGCCTCTTTCCTACCCCAGCGCTCCCTCCATCAGTCCTTGCACCAGCCCGTCTACCAAATGCCGGTCCAGGGCCAACGGCTGCACTGCTCAAGACGCTCAAAGATAACCACGAACGCAGCCATGTCTTCTTCAACTACTACAGTTTTCACAAGTATGTGCTTATAAATGACATCGCAGAACAACCCTGACACTCCATTCAGCCATGCAGCCCACCACTTGCTAGCCATTTGGGCCCTTGGCGCATCTGGCCCTTTGATCACAGCTGCATATGAGGACACTCACCTCGACCATATGCGTGATGCTTTTCAGGCACCTGACCATGTGGTAATCTCAGAGGACAACTTTCATGACTACCTCGGGGATGAAAAGTAAGCCTGAATATCTCCTACATCTCAGTGGAAATAACTCACAAACGCGACCTAGTTATTATAATGCATATCTGGACTATTTCCACAAAGTAGTTCTTGCCCCGGGCGCTACCATCTCAAGCACCCTTGAAAAGTACATTTTCTCTTCAGAGTACAATATCAACAATTTTCTCGCATCGGGAAAGCAGCAGCCTGAAATGCTCAACCGCTTCGTGGAAATTCTCATCCACCCCCTTATTCACGCCGGCTATGGCGCAGAATTCGGACTTCCTGGCATGCTGGCTGAGGGTCTCGCCCAGGCGAGCGTTCATCCTGCACGGGCAACCGTCTTCGTCTCTCGTTTGCTTTTCCCTGGAAACCCGGACTCTCAGTACAGGCCTAAATCGCACGTACACGCGCTCACGATCCTCTCGCAGATGCTTGTCGATAGCCGTTTCTGGACGCGTAGCCTCGAAAAGCATGAATTCGAGGCCATGCTCGTGTCGCACGGCGAACTCATCAACTCTTACGCAGAGATGTGGACATGCGAGATCAACAGCCAAGAAGATTTCAGTCGCCACTTTGAAGAGCTCGTATGGGCAAGCACTTTGATGTACGGCGTCGGTAGCTGGGACGGCGAGAGCGAGGAGTATCGTGCAGATTTCTTCACCATGCACATCGTCACTTCATGCCTCTTCCTCCCGTCTCTTTGTGCTCACCTTTCGTACCGAAGCCAGTCTCTCCTCCTACGTGCACACTTCCTCGCGAGCATCACCTGGTGGCTCGTACGTGGACGTCCTGCTCTCCCCCTTCGCAAGTTCTTCGCCGCACCACTTGCGCCCCTGCCTTCCCCAGCGCACTTCAAGTACGCAACGACGCTCCCTGGCGCTCTGCCTCAACCAGCAGCATGTGCACTACTCGGCGGAGACAGTCCGCATGCAGTGACGCCCAACGTATGGTACCCCATTTTACAGAGCACGATCATACACCCGAATGAGCATCTCTGCAAGTGCCAGCGTGCGCTTGCGCACTTTGCCATACTGTACGGACACCGTGAGGCCGGCTTCATGTCGGAGGTACTGTCCTCAAGCCCAGCGATCAGTTGTCCTGACACACCATTGTTGCTTGGTGGCCTTGAACTCGCAGAGGGCGAGTGCAAAGCGCTCGAGACGCCGGAGTGGGAGTTCCTTGATGGGAGCGTGTTCTTGCGCGTAGCTTGGTTGACGGGTGCTGCTCTGGGATGGGTGAGGGAGGGCGAACCGAACACAGGCGCCTGGGATTACCAGGAATTTGAGAGAGTAGCTTTGGAGAGAGATGAGCTTGAAGCTAAGATGAACGCATAGGCGATGGGAGCTTGTATCTAAAATATGTGAAGTAACCAGTTTCTTTTTGTTTGACTCCCATCTCAGCTGATAATATACACATGCAATCATTTATTGTATAACATACAGAATCCCTGATATCTGTCATACAAACGAGTATCGAGCCTTTTGGGCACCCAGAACGTCTGAGATCTAGACGACACTGGCTTGACCTAGTCCCAACCTAGTCCACGCCACTTCAGGGTCCAGGCTAGTCACGTGAGTCAAAACGACGCAATAAATCGCCGATGACCTCAACTAGAGCCCCTTTCCTTCCAACACTAACTATGATGTCCTCTGAACTCGACACTACTGCTCACAAGCCATTCCATCGACCTGGTGATGAACCTTTTCAGCACCCAGTTGGACATATGCATGCTCACGGCCTAGCGCAATATTCTCCTGAGGCAGCGGAAGCGTTTTCATTCCCTTCCAAGCCTGAGTCCAAGCATGATGTGTTACCTCCATTGTTCCAGACCCCACAACCGCCTTTAGCTTCCATATGCCCCCAGCGTTGGCCAGGCATCAACGCAGAAAGCACCAAGATGCTTTTGAAAGTCTTGGAGGACAATCACTCTAGGTGGCATATATTCTTCAATTACAAGGGATTCCATAAGTGCGCTCCGTTTCAAGCATATATGTGTGTTGAGCACTAACTTTGTTTTGGAGCCATGCGGCTCATCACCTTCTCGCAATCTGGGCGATGGGCGCAAGCGCCAAGATCATATTTTCTGCTTATGAAACTCATTGCGTGTATCAGCGACCTGCGTTTGACTCTCCAAGCCGTATCACACGTCATAACTTTAATGAGCACCTTGGCGATGAACGGTGGGTGATGTTCAACAGCAATGTTTGTTAATTATTGAACCTCTCCAAGCTTTTATTCAGCTTACTCGGATTTTTTTGCTCTTGAACTCGGGAAGAAAGGGTTTGCTCGCACCTTCGGGGAGTACATATTTGCTCCTTCTGCGAATTACCTAGCAGAACCACAACCGGAGGGAGATGGTCATCATCCGGAGATGCTGGCTCGCTTCATTGGTGGTTTGTTCCACCCTCTGATCCACACCGGCTATGGCGCAGAGTTTGGATTACTAGGCATGTCAGCGGAAGGTAAAGTTACTTTACGCCATGAATTGTGGCAGTTCTTACCTGCAGGAAGGTCTGGCTATGACTGCTGTACACCCTGCGAAGGTGCATGCACTTCTTCCACCTTCGTATTTCAGTTCTCCGGTGAAAGCTGGAACCATGCATGCCCTCTCAATTCTCGCACTCGTCGCTAAGGATGAACGATTTGAGCACATCAAAATGACGGACGAGTCAGACATGCTTACCATGACCGTCTCATCTCGCGACGAGGCACTTCGAGCATACGCTGAAATGTGGGACTTCGATGTAGCGAATAAGGAGGACGTCGCCAAAGCAGTGGAGGAACTTGCTTGGCTTAACTCAATAATTTATGGCGTAGGGGGCATGACTGCGAAAACGGATACGTTTAACGCCGATTTCTTTTTGATGCATCTCGTAACCTCCACCCTTTTCCTCCCGTCCCTCGTAACCTCACTGTATCAAAACCCTCATGCCCAAGCATTGCTGCTGCGTTCCTACTTCGCGGTGAGCCTGGCGCGCTACTTGGCGCGGGGACGCCCCACCCTCGATATCGCCAAGTTTTACAATGACACATCAGGGCTTCTACCTTCTAGTGGTCTGGACGTCGTTCCGGGTCCACAGCCTTCACCTTTCGAGCACACACTTCCCGACAAAGATTCTCCTGAAGCGCGGACGCCAAATCTCTGGCTGTCTATAGTACAGACCACGCTCGTGCATCCTAACGAGCATTTGTGCAAGATGCAGCGGGCGCTCGCACATTTTGCATCATTGTACGGCTTGCGAGAACAGGGGTGGTTCGCCACCCGCAAACAAGCGAACGTAGCCGCGGATAACAGCAAAGTCGAAGATGCTGAGCGCAACCTGGGACTTAGAGAGTTGGACGGAACACTATTCCTTCGCGTGGCTATGCTTACTGCCTACAGGCTTGGTTGGATGAGAGAGGGTAAGCGCGAGGAGGGGTGGGATTACGAGGGATTTTATGAAAAGTGAGGCGAGGACGTGAAACACATCGGGATTGTATAGTGTACAATAGTGTTACAAGGGTGTATGCTATGTCGTGTTGTTATTCTGAACTTCCAGGTGCAAATAATACGTGTGTGATGTTGTACATGTGCTGATATATAATGTGTGCAAATAATAATGAGGTATGTTGTATCATGCATGACGTCATGATTCGGAAGAAGCGTAATGGCCTACATGCAGCAAGCCGAAATCGCCGCAAGCTCTTGTTTGATTTGGGTCATGGTGGGTCGTAAGAACGGTGCTGGGCTCCAACACCTATCAAGGAGTTTCCGGAAGTGGTCCACCTCCTTCTCCGGAAGCCGAAGTTTCATGGGAGTGCATCCACGGGAGGGCTTCACGCCTCTCATAATGTCGAAGATGACTGCAGTATCATTACTCCTATGTGAGAAAGGAAGACAACCGGTTGCGACCTGCAGAACACTGTCAACGAACAGAGACAAACAGACAGATGTGGCAGCCGACCTCAAGACAAACGCATGCAAAAGCATATACATCGCTGCTAGTGGAGATCGGAGGCGGTTGAGCATCATCATCATTGGTGAGCGCTTCAATGAGTTCAGGCGCCATCCAACGAGTTGAACCAGCGAAGAGCGATGTTGCAAAACGATTGTTCCGATTGCTGGGCTCGGATTCAAGAACCTCTTCGATGACATTTGACAAACCAAAGTCTGTCAGGAGAGCTTGACCATCGTCGCCGATAAGTATGTTAGACTGGAATCCAAAGCGTGATTTTCGAGTCCGAAGAGCATGGATGAAGACAAACTTACGCCTTTGAGATCGCGGTGGATAACAACTGGCTGGCAGTTGTGCAAATAGCTGACTGCCGAAGCTATTTGCTGAATCTGTTGCACCTCGTGTAAGGAGATACTGTGTCAACAACTCCTGACTTACAAATGCAAATCGATCTACTTCGGGATTCATTTCCAGATAACGCGTCAATGTACCGTTGTCGCACCAAGGGGAGACCATGGCTATGGAGTTAGGAGACTGAGCAACGCCATAGAGCTGCGCGATATTTGAGTGGTGCAGGCGGTGCCAGGCAACGACCTCTGATTTAAGCCGCTATAGTCCTCATTCAATACACGAGTAAACTGATTTGGAGATATAGATATACACGCACCAGCATTAGCTTTTCCTTGTTTTCGTCTGTCATGTGCATGTACTGGCGAAGGTATTTGAGCGCGACCTGACAACCACTGCTAAGAGACTGAATCGGGAAGAAGACTGAATGCTTCTTACTGGTCGTGTTCCATTGTGGGAATTCGTCCAGATTCCTTTCCAAACGTCGGCGAAGGAACCGCCAGATACAGGTGCGTTGCCTACTTTTTCAACCTCATCTGTGAGGTCAACAAGCAATACGCTGCCCTTCACGACCAGGGTCTTCGTTAATTGCTCTAGCGTTGCCTTTTGCCTAGCACGTTGCTTGAGCCGCGAGTAGTCCAGGTGCTCGGACACCCAACGGAAGCTGTCGTAATGCGCGATAGCTTGGGTGACAGAAGTGAGGGAAGAGAAGTATAACCGAGCTGGGTGTTGCTGGAGAAGGGATGCGTTACGAAGGTGCACGTCGGCCGGCGACTCGATACCGACGTCAATCCAAGCGGCGGTGGCTCCCATCACTCGGTCTCGTACACTTAAACCATGCAACCGAGGCTCCTCGCGTTGGGTGCCGAGGACGTAGAGAGCGATAGTAGGCATGATAGGGAATAGCAGATGAGCTGATGAGCTAGTGAAGCCATGTGTTCAACACGGCCCGATATATGATGGTTTCTTAGACTCACGGATCACCAGCAAACTCTTCGTCAAGGGTGGCAAAGCATGAATCAGGGAGCACAAACTGCTGACCTTCGGACGCCAGACCTATACAGATCTCGGCATCGCAGAACCTCCAGCAGTCAAGACCCTCAAAGTGACGGAACACCTTCTTGTCGGTGTTCTCGTGCTGCAGGAAAGCATGAAAACCCCCCAACGTAGCACGTCTCCGAACCCGATGCCATGCATGTCTAGCGTCAACGACCGCGCCACTGCCAGTAATAACACGTGTCGTCAAGCTGGCAACTGTCTTCATGTACTTGTCGCTGTTTCGATACCGTAAGAATACAAAGTACCGGAGTAATGCATCTCGGGAATGTTTCGAAATTGGCAGCTCGAGCCTCGTTTCCGGTCGTGATTCCCCAGAGTGTGAAGAGCGGATCTTTGATATGAAGTCACTGAGGATCCGCTCCACTTCATTTTCCAGACGGGTGAAGGCCTTCTCCGCGGTATGCAAGACAGACCGGCAACCTTCATCCAAAGATGGGATGTCAAAGTTGTGGAAGATTGTCTGAACTTGTTCTGGAACACGACGCGTTTCAGTAAGCTCGTTGTTATAGACGTCATACGCATGAACGCGGTGATCGTCGAGGGTGTGTTTCAATGGATCGCTATGTATGTATCTCCTGTCAGCGACAAACTGGGGTCATCAACGAATCACTCACGCATCAGACAGCCAAAACCGCCAGAAGAACTGGGGAATGTAAGGTGTCACTCCGACAGCTTCATCGGAGATCTACATGAAAGAGATCATCTCACATCTCCCGTCCGTCAGAAAGACGCACACCGTACCATTGAACTCGAGAACTTGTACGCCAGTCAAGGAATTTTACAAGAATCACTCAACTGCCTAGTGGCAAGGTGCCCCAAAGGTTGGAGGTCGTCCACACTAACAGCCAGGTTTGTGTAGGGGCGGCAGACAGACTCTTCTAGGTAAACGGCCGTCGAGTCAACCGTGGACCGTCTCAGACCGTCTCTGGTAGGCGAACGAGTGCAAGAGAAATATCGCTGTGCTCTCCAAGGCACGGTGGAATATGCCATATTTAAGTAAACGTCTTGACGTGGCATGCCGCGGCATGGGTATTGGGCGCTGATTAGGAAAGGTTAGTAAGACGAGGCTGCGCACCGATTATCATTATCATGATTTGGGTGACTACATGAGGGAATGTGCGAGCGGTTGTTCATGTCTACTCCTTGCCATTCTGCCACTGTGACTGCCAGTGGTACTACTTTGGTACTTTGAGAGAGACACGTTAACTTTATGTAAATCGAACTAATACTGACTCTCCTTTACGTATTGTGGAGCGCAGGGTACCGGCTGGTACCGGGAATCCATTATTTGAGTTCCAATATTGATGGAGAGAAACAAGTTCAATGGTCAACCAGGTCCACCAGAAGTCCCCTGAAGCTCCCAATGCACACATAACTATCAAGCGCCAATACACAGCTCCTGTTGGTGAAGCCAACCCTTTTCTCGCACAACACGATATCTGGTGATTCAGAAACAGCACCAGGTTGCGGCGACGTCATCAGACAGGTTATGAATGAAAATTGAGCTAGTAAACTTGTAGTAAATCATGCATAATAGTACATACACACGGTGGCCACGCGCTCCACACTTGAAAGAGAATATCAGAAACGTGCTCGCTAAGGCTCATTGCTGTACAAACGTATGTTGGGGAAGTCGTCAACGGAGCGCCCGCTTAATCAATTGTGCAATGGTGCTATTTCTCGGCAGACGGCCCTCCAGTCCGAGCCACAGAAGACACAGATGATGCCCGCCTGACACATGATGTCATGGTCTCAGAACCAATCGTGGCGTCGAGAGGGCCGTGGAACGGATCATAAGGGAGGGTGTTTAACCTATAGCTTTGACCTTCTGCGGTATCCGGCATGCATGGAAGCGTAGGGGTACGGGTAAGAGGCGTGGAGCCCGCATGGCCACGTGCATCTTCAGGATGACTTTCATTATTGAGGGCCTCACACGACATGTCGTCACGAGCATCATCGGACATATCGTCGAAAGCGGAGGAATTCTCGCAGGCGTCGTCTGCACTGAACATACCACCAGGCGATGTTGCACTGACGTCATGGTAACTATAAGGGGAGGTCGTGAGCGGTCAAGCGCCTCTTTGTATGATGGGCACTGACCGGGACTTTTGGCGCTCCTGTATAATTTGTAGCTTCACTTTGCTCACTGCCTTGTTGATGTACCACATTGCAGCAACAGTCACCAGAAGTGTGATAGCACCAACCACATCACCAATAATCCTGCTAGTGGAAGCGGCAGATGCTGTAAAGTATGTGAGCAGGTGCAACATAACAGGTAATGACTCACAGTTTGGGTCACTTTCAAGCATCACACCAATGTAGACAGTAATGAATTGTTTCGGAAGAGAGAGCACAGCTGCCAGCATGAACGCAAAGATTCCCATTCCGCACACTGAGAATATGGCTGTTGTCACTGAAAATAGCAAATATTAACGAATGACGTATGCGTACAATAGAAACTTACAATGCCCTGGAATAGCGCTGTAGCGCGCAACCAACGCGACTTTGAAACCGCGTTCACGGACCACCTTGCACAGAGCGGCATACATGATACTATCTTTTTGCAACTTATCCCCGCGAGCTTGACAAAAATGTTTGAAAGTGCTTGAGAAATACGTTCAAAGCGTATCATAGAAATTACTGAATAAAACTTACTAGAAGTTGGCAACTTCACCTATGAAAGTGCCAGCTGCGGTGATAGCGAAGCCAACCCTAGCACCCCAAACAAGCCCGCAGAGGATGGCCAATATCTCGTGACCAAACAACTGAGAGCGAAATTACGGTCAACGAGGCAATTCAGCATAAAGGACCTCACGTGCACTCACCGGAGGGAATGATATCACAAAGAACATCGCAATTGCGATGAGCCATCCGAATTTCAAGCTACGTAGTTCCGTAAATTAGTATCAGGCAATCAACATGCTTCAACCTAAAAAAGACCCACTCATGAATCTGCTCCACTGCAGGCTGCAAAGCGCGCACTATCTGTTTATGGAAGAACACAAAAAGGGAACCCAAGACGATGATGGCGACAAGGCAAACGCAAGTTACTAGGGCAATGCGATTCATTCTTCAAGACCGTGACCTGTAGGACAGCTATTGAATGCACACCTATTCTGCGCCTTGTCCATGGTCGATTCCAAGCAAAAAGCCCCTTCCAGTCGAAGAATGTCTGTTCAAACCCTCCTTCGCTAAGACTTGAGCTGGGTTGCCTTCCGGGGATAAGCGGGTCTGTGTCGCGGCATCCATGGGTTTCCTCATCATCGCGTTGGATTCTGGCAGGCATAGATTTGCAAGATGGATGGAGAGTAGCTCTCCTGATGAGCTCGATAACCTCTTCCCGAGACCCAGCCAGCTCATCATCATCCGACAGCGTACAAACGCATGCATGGTCTACGCTAGCCACACTGAACGATTGCAGAACCTCCCGGTGCTCGTCCCACCACTTGCTCCAAGGGCTTGACGAGCACCTGTCCATACCCGTGACTATGATGGAAAAGGGAGCAGCGCCGATGGTGAATTTGAGACTATCGTAATGGCGCAGCTGGGCCTTCACATCCAGTGATCCTTCGATACAAAGGATGAAAAGAGGGACATGACTTTTGTCGCGCATGAGTTCTTTGACGAAAGACTTCAGGTTTTTGAGGGCCACTTTTGCAGGGACGAGTCCCTCGGAGCCTTCGTTAAGTCCAGGAGTATCCCATATTCTATATTTCCTATCGTCAACTGAGAAAAGGTAACCGTCGTTCGTCGCTGTGCAGCCTATTGCATCGTTTGACGCGGGCGCTTCTTCGCTTTCTAAGAGTATGTTGATAAGGGAACTCTTTCCTGAGCCCGTCGTTCCAAATATGACAATATTCTGAACCTCATCATCACCCTGGAGCATATATTCAGTAAATACGAGTGCTGGAAGTTTGATTGGGTCATGACGAACCGCTTGAAAAGCCACGTTGCCTGACACAGGTTCGCTTTGGGACTCTTCTGCATGCCTCTTGAGTTTCATGATGGTAGATATACTCGATCAACTCGAACTGCAGCAGATGACTCGGAGGAAAATGATATGTTGGTAGTGTTAGCTTGAGTGCAAGGAGAGCTATACTCTCGTGCAGGCATGCCCATACAGCTCATCCGAATAGACGCCTCGAGGCACTGCATAGTACTCGATGCAAGCCTGAGGGTCCAGAGTCTAGATGCCAAACATGGTACCCACATCAGAAGGCCTACCCGGAATTCAAGGCTGAACCAACGGGGCTCACCTCGTGCGGTCCTTCATCGGCAGTGTCGAATGAAATGATCATTACGAGGCTCCTTGGATGCTCGAAGGTTTGCAAGCAATCGACATAAATGATAATTATGATGCATGACACGGACGTTTGAAGAAAAGTGGTCAGTTGCTCGGGCAGGGCTCGGGTGTTTTTCAAAGGTTTGTATTCAAGCTCATCCGGTAACAATTGCATGCGACAACTCGATAACCTACAACAAACTTACAAGGTTGAAGCCAAGATGCAATTTGGTTGATAAATCAAAAAGGGTATAGGATATCCAACATCCGCATATTAACTATACATACTCCAATTGTACTCCAACCTATATTGGTTATCGCTATGTATGTACTATGTCTGGATCGCGCACGATGCACATGGGCTTATAAGGTCACAAATCGAGTGATAAAATAGTAATGGGGATGAAAGAAAAGTCGAACAAACGAGTGACGGAGGCTGTGATAGCCAGAGGGTAGAGGGCTGATGACAGCCAGGGGTAAAGGCCAAGGATAAAAATGTCCACACAAGCACTCGACAACCTACTGCCTTGTCGCATAACTAGGCGGAGGCGGCGAACTCGCCCCCGAAAAACTATGCCCCGGGGCACTGAACGCATACCCAGCACCCGGCGGTGGAGGCGGAGGCCCAGGCGGTGGCGCATATGCAGCAACACCACCAATACCAGATGAAGGTGACCGTCCAGCAAGAGACAGAGGCGCAGGCGGGTAGCCCCCACCAACAACCTCCTCGGCATCCATCTCACCCTCACCCTCATATGGATTCCGCAGAGAGTCAGCTGCCATCGCGCTCAACCTATAACTCTGGCCCTGCGCGGCGTTAGCCTGCAACTCCCATCCCACGGTATCTGTGCTTTCGTGGCGGAGGGGCTTGGTTCCTAATGTAGGCGTTATGTCACCCGGGAATGGGTTTGGGTTTTCCGGTTTCTTAGGTTGGGGCGCGTGTATGCGTGGGTCTGGTGCGTAGCCTACGGCACGGCCTTCGCTGTCCCATTGCTGGTAGGGAGGATCGTAAGGGGCGTTTGAGAAGGAGTTGAGGGGGAGAGTAGTGTCTGAGGTGTTGAATACTGTGGAGGTGTTCCCGCCGCCATTTTGATATAATGATTCGCTCTCGGCGTCCAATTTCGCTTGACTGATGGAATGATAAGAATGTGATGAGTAGGGACAGGGACGATACTGACCGTGCTTTGCGGCGCTCATAGACGATTTGCGGTTTGACGCGGTTTATTTCTCTGGTGATGTACCACATGGCAGCGATGGTGACCAGGACGGTGACGACACCGACGACATCGCTGATGATCTTGTTCTTCGAAGTGGCGGTCGCTGAAGGAAGAAATGGAGATACGGTCATACATATGGGTAAGGACTTACAGGTGGCGCTAGTTTCCAATAAAGTCCCGATGTACACCGTTATGAACTGCTTTGGCATAGATAGGGCTGCTGCCAGCATGAAAATAAAGATGTTCATGCCGCATACTGCGAATATTGCAGTGGTGACTAGAAGCACGTAAGGTAAAGATTGGATGATGAAATGGAAGAAACACACAGTGAGGCGGGATGGCGCTGTAACGGGCGATCAATGCAATCTTGAAACCGCCCTCACGGACGACTCTTCCCAAAGATGAGTAAATGACACTGCCTTTCTCTATCTTTTGGCCGCGAGTTGAACAGAGGTATCTGAAGGCACTGGAAGAAATGGTAAGGAATGACCAAAATGCGATAGGAAGTAAGACATACTAGAAGTTTCCTATTTCACCGATGAAAGTGCCAGCTGCTACTATGCCGAAACCAACCCACACGCCCCATACGAGACCACACACGATAGCCAGTATCTCATGGCCGAAAAGCTGATGGGAAGCAAGTTAATGTGATATGAGATGAAGGGTTGATGTGCATACCGGAGGGAATGATATCACAAAGAAAATGGCTATAGGGATTACCCATCCAAACTTGAAGCTGAAAGAAAAGTGAGTGCTGGGGTATGTCGGGACTGGAAGTAATGTACTTGTGCATCCAGTTGGCTGCTGGTTGAATTGCATGTACGATTTGGTCATGATAGAATATGAAGAGGGCACCCCCAACGGCAGCGAGGATTATAGCAATATAAATGACTGCCCGCCGGTAAATCAACACTTGAAATTGTAGGAAGATGAAGTCGCACCGATCTGTTTCTTTGACCACATCTTCTTTCTGTCGAACATGGACTTCCAATTGAAGAATCCCTTCTGATTGAGAGCTTGGATCTCACTGGGAGTTGGACTGGGAGTGCGAGATATTCGGCGTGCGTCTTGATGAACATCGTTTGAATATGGTGAAGAATAGGGAGAACTCGGGACATATTTTGAATAGTTGTCCATCGTCGTCGTCGTGAAGCAGAAAGGAGCGAGCGTGATATTTCTATGGCGGGCAGGTTGATCCTTTTGTTGTAGGAGTTGTGTCACCGTGACAGTCAAAAGTTCAAGGTAAGTAGCACAGCCGCAACTCCATATACGGTTTATCCTACTCCAGTGCTCGGCGTTTACGACCATCCATCAATGCATCATAGCTGCTTCACTGAGTCACAAATGTGTACTACAACGCTCATCCTATCACTAACTCACAAATCAGCGAGGTTGCATACCCCAGACTAACTCTACGATATCCCCACAGCCAACCTGGGATGCTCCCATTCAACAACCACAGCCCACAGCGTCAGCGATAACCAATAATACCTCAGCTGACACAGTGTCAGCAGACTCAGCACATGATATTCACATCAAACATCGGGTCCATCGGGCCACAATCCATCATCAAGAAAGCAGCGCAGCGCAGTGCACAGATACTCTCACGTCACGATATTCCGTCCTAACGGATGCACTCGTTCTTATGCAACCGACCCCGTCTATTTACAAAAATCAGAAGCAAAATAACCTGCCGCCACTCTTGCGATCGCAGTGGGCGCATTGGATTTCACCACGTCCGGCGAGCCCGAAGAGCTCAAGCTGAAACGCGGACCGGTCCTCGCCTCCATCAACAGCTCAAAAAACCAGGAGTGTGCACCCGAGAGTCTCCGGAAACCAGACAGCAATAATGTGGTGAAGCAAATTAAGACTGCTGCCTGCTGCATGGATCTGCGGGGCGGTACCATCGCACCGCATTGGGTGGCATTGCTAGAGCCCAAAGTCGAGGACATGCCAAAGCCGGTCACGATATATATCAAAATGATGATTATGCATATCCCCTTTAACTTGCACCACAGCCCAAGAATGCGCCCTCAGAACCGAACTTTCACCACACGTGGTCGAGGTCCACGCATCCGATACAATCTACGATACCTACAACGAGGCAAAGGCCGCGTGTGCTGAAGTTTCATTCGTGTCGTCATGCTCTTTATTAAGCACTGAAACGGCCAACTACGCCCTGCATCCCCCCAATTATACTCACCGCCCAGTTCCTCTCGCAAACAATGGAATCTTAATCTCCTCTAAGTCTCCAAGAATTCCACAGATCCCTTCCCTGCCAATTGTCCGAATCATTCGAAAGCGAAGGCGCCGACGAATTCGGTGCGCCTGGGCATATGAAAACCCTCTCGCAAAACGCAAGAGGCAGCAAGTTGACCATCCCATTCATTTTCACTTCGGACGGAACTCCAGGACGTACGTATCCTCTCTGTTATCATGTTCACGCCCACGATTATGATTACTCTAGTCCACGGCTGTCCCTCAACTTAGACAGACCCACTGAATACCTTGCGTACCTCGTTGATCCCAGATTCCCAAATCGCTCCAATGCAATTCAGGATGCATTGAACATTCGTAGGGCTTACTACTTTTCAATCAAGTCTTCTTCGCGACGTGTGCATTGCACCCAATGTCCAAGTTGTTCAGAGAGTCTATAGTATCCCATCACAGGGGAGCATTCAGTACAATGCATGCCACAAGGAACTACAACGACAGTGTACAGAGAGATGTTTTCGCTCCCCACTATCTATAGGAGTCGGGGATTTTACGTATAGTTCAATAATCATCGACACAAGATGAGATCCAATCGGATTATGCACCTCCAAACCTCTACAGCCCACGAGCTTCGAGACGACCGCGGAAGATCTTCTGGAACTGCGGGACGTGGTCAAAATCCATGAGCGTGTAGTGTTGCCCAGGCACGTCAGTATATGATGGCTCGCTGCGGCTGAAATTAGACCATGCGTTGAGCTGGTTGTTGAGCCAGTCTGACTTGCTGCCACGGAGAGGAATGGCGTAGAAAACGTCGACTGCGGCTGAACAGACCCGGCATATGAGCAAACGATCATGAAGTCAGAAAAGGAATCACATACAAACTGAGCCTGATGGGTTGTAGTCCTTTCCGCATTCAATCAAAGACCCGGCAATGTCCACCCAGTGGTCGAGCTTCTCAGCCGTTAGCTGGAGCTCGACGAGACGTTCAGGGGACGACAGCTTCCACACCACCTCAAGTTGCTGCTTCCTCGTCATCGGTCTCAGGGCAGGCGCGAGATCATTAGCATCATGCTTCGACACGAGACCGAGGAAGTACGACAGATTGAGCATGCCGCCCGTCCAGCCGATCTCGTACATGCGGTCGGCGATATAAGGAGGGATGTTGATAAGACCCACGAACTTTACCTCATCGCCCATGGCCTCAAGCCGCTTTGCAACTTCAAATGCGACAACACCGCCATAACTGTAGCCTGCGATGGCGTATGGTCCCGTCGCCTGAGTCTTCTTGACTGCTGCAGCATAACAAGAAACCATCTCGTCCATGGAGGTGAAGTAGGGGTGGCCAGCATCGAAGCCACGAGCACGGAAGGCATAGAAGGGACGCTCATTATGGAAGTATTTGGCGAGATTGACGAAAATGAGAACCTCTCCAACACCAGGGTGAACGAAAAATATTGGCGTCTTATTTCCGCTGAGTTGGAGGGGAACAATGGGGTCGTACTCCTCAGTCTGAGTACCCTTGGAGAGCAATGAGTCGATGTAGTTCGCCAGGCTTGAAAGAACGGGGTGCTTGAGGATTTGAATGGCAGAGATGTCAGGCAGGCCGAAGTATTCCTCTCCTTCGCACTTGAGCCTGGAGATTATATGTCAGTGAAGGTCGTTTGAAGGCGGAATCAGATATACACACCGAATAGTATCAATGGAAGTACCGCCGATCTCGAAGAAGTTGTCGCTCGCCGACACCTCGCTGTCCGCGAGGTTGAAGATGCCTGCATAAATCTTGGCAAGCGCCTTTTCCGTCTCGGTGGATGGGGCAACGAAGGAAACGCCTCGTGCCTGACTGAGAAGCTCCTCAGCGCGCGCGATGTGCTTCGCAAGCTGACCTTCCTTGAAGAGACTTATCAGACGCGCACGAGGTAGTTTACCGAGAGTCGTCTTCTCCATCTGGTTCACAGGGATGGGTATGATGATCTGAGGTGACAAGGTGATCATCTTCACAGAGATATCTCGCAGCGCCCGGTGCGCGGCGAAGAGCTTGGTGGAGGCATCTGCTCCATCGAGGTCGAAAGTTGGCGAGTAAAAGATAATGAAACCTTCAGTCTCCTGGCCAGGAGCGCAGTAAGCAGCAGCAGCGAGGAACGAGTGCATGACCCCGTCAGCGGTCTGCAGGTAGGTTTCAAGCTCAGGGATGCCATACGAGACACCGTGGACGATGAGGGTATCCTTGATACGACCACTAAGGCGTATGACACCATTCTCGATGATGCCAATATCGCCAGTACGGTACCAGCCGCCTTCAACAAAGCTGGAAGACGTAGCCTCGATATTGTTGTAGTAGCGTACAAAGACCATCGGTCCACGAACCTGCAGCTCACCATTCTCCCCATCGGGGCGCAGGGTGACGCCATCTGCGGGGTCAACGATACGCATCTCGCAACCATTGATGGGACGTCCGAGATCAAGGAACTCGTGAGCAGGCTCAGTTGCGAGGACATCCATGGGGTCGTAAATGCATCCGGCGCTGAAAAAAAACCGTTGAGTATCTATACCCATGTGGCATAATCAGCCTTACCAGGTTTCTGTCATTCCAAACCCAGCGGATATCACAAAGGACGCGGCGTTTTTGCTAAACTTTTTCATCATGGCTGCGAACGCTTGGGCGGTCTTGGAAACAACAGCTTCACCTCCGCTGTTGATCCGCTTGATTGAGGATAGGTCGAAGCATCCAAAGAGGTCAGTGCGCTTCTCCAAATCACGGGTGAGCTTGGAGAGCAGGAAATTCGGGGCAAATGCCAATTCGATGGACTAAAAATAGAATAGTAAGAGACACATTAAGCTATGGTTGGGTTTTGGCATGCCTTTTCATCGATCAGACAGAGCAGCCGAAGGGGATCAACAAGGATAGCAGATGCATGCACGTGGAGTTGAGAAGCACCATATAACAGAGGTGTGACGTGCATTTCTAACAATCCCGCGACGTGATCAAATCCAACCCCTGAAATGTCACGATCAATTAAAGACTAAAGCTTAAACCATGCAGGCTGCGTCTTACAGTTCAAGACTCGAGATTCGCAAGTCAGGCCGTAGCTTTGGCCCTTGGCACGACATGCAGCAAGGATCGTACGGTGCGTGTGCACGACCGCCTTCGAGAATCCAGTTGACCCTGAGGTCAGGAACAGGACCGCCTCGTCGTCTGGCTTAGCCTCGTATGAAACCCAGTCAGCTGTGACAGTAAATTTCTCCGCCGATGCTTTTAACTCAGAGAGCAGGTGAACATCCAGACCAGAAATGGTTCTGATCTGCTCAGTCCCTACCTCGTTAGTCAACCAAGTAGCAGACCCAAATAAGTTCTTGATGTGGACGACATGGCCCTCCTTGTGCGTCTGTTGCGCGCTAAGTGCAGGCTGCAAGCAGGGCACATAGCCAGCCAGCAGACACGCCCATACAGCAGCCATATTGTCTTCGTGCTCCGTCAGGTACACGATGACGACCGAGCCTGTGGGTTTGCCCCACTCTAGCATAGCACGTGCAAGGTTGCGAACATATTGGTTGAACGCGCTGAAAGTTTTCGTCTGAATGGAGTCAGGTGCCGAGGAGGCTATGAAACCAAGCTCGCGCAACGGATAGCGGTCGACAACTTGAGCGATGACGTCGTGAAGAGTATTGGGTTGTGGAGAGACAACAGATATCTCGAGGTTTGTAACGAATTCAGTGTGTCTGATAGGGGCGACTGCGATGGGCGCCATTGCGCGATGTTTAGGTTCTAAGACGGTACGACGGTAAGAAAATGTATTAAGTGCTGATCTCCATGGAGGTCCGAGCTTATATACCGCGAAGTCGGGACTCACAATCATGGAGTAGCACTAGCGTCACTTCCGTACTAAGGGAAAGGACAAGTATAAAGAGTTAAGAAACATTTTTCATTCATAAGGAAAGACATGTTCCTATGTTCTAAGTTCGTCCGACTTCGTCGAAGATAAGGGACTGGCGCGCAAAGAAAATGCACTTCATGTCAACTTCAAGTAATATCCAGTAGGTAGACTAACCTACCAAAGGTAATAGGAAAATGCTGCACCACTGCTGTATTACTACTGTGTGAGTAAATACAACTTGCGTTACTTGCCTGTTTGATGCCGCAGTGGTTAGTCTCCCGCAGTAGCCAGAAGGAAGTGGCATCGACATAAGAAATATGAAAGGTGCCGGGTGCTGGGCCTGAACGCTCGGAAGGAAGACCGAGCGAGCGTATTATGAAACCAGCAAGCGGACCGTATGATGGAGTGATGAAGAGAATTAAAAGGATTGTCGCTCGGTGCCAGTAGTCTTTCCGGCAGGCGGCGCGACCGCTCCGTACGAGCCTTAATGTTGACTCTTCAACTGAACCATGTGAACACACAGTGACGAATCAGTAGTTATCTCGTCTTTCCCTGCATCCACATATAATTTGATCAAAGATCCGGGTGAACATGAACGCTAGTTTCCATTGAGCCTTCCCCATGACTGTCGCCATCAACAAAGCTTTATACGACGAGCAAGGATACATCATCGTCCCAAATCTCATTCCTCCAGAGACGTTCGAGGCCCTCAAAGAGGCCTGCGAGCATGCTATAGCCAAGACCAGAGCCGGATCATGGCCCCACCGTCGCACCGTCGGAAGACAGTTCCCTCCTTTCGACGATAGCAATCCAGATTCATGGGGCGTTCAACACATCATGCATCCTGACCTCGAGGAGCCCGCGTTCGCAGAGTGGTACACTTCCGATGCACTCGTTAATGTGTCGAAGGAGTTGTTACAATGCAATGAAGATGAGCTGCAGATGGGTATGCGTGTTGCTTGCCGGTTTCTTTAATGTTGACGTATTTCGCAGAGCTTTTTAACCTGCTGATTAACCCATTAGAACATGATTTTGCTCTTCGATGGCATCGAGATGATATACGAGAAAACGCGACCGCTGAGGAAGAAATTGTCGCTCTTGGACTCTGGACGCATGGTGTGAGTTTTCATGGTTGTTGACACGTTCGCTCTAAATGATTCCTAGGTCCAATGGAATGCGCGAGTACTCTCCAGCGTCGACTTGTTAATGATTTATCTGAATGATGGACAGCGCTTTGTACGAAGACTCGTGTCTCTACCTCATACCGAAGACCCATAAGCTGCCGAGAACGGAGCTTCAAAGAGCTCAGTCGATGACACAAGCACCACCTGCGAACCCTTTAGACATGCCGGGATCGATTCAAGTCACCTTGCAACGTCAGTTCACGACAGTTAATTTCCTCGCTAAGTATGTCTCACCCAGCTTAATTACCAAGCTGGCGAGACGGTGTTCTATAATAACAATATATTACACTGCGGAACCTACGACTCGAAAAAGCGCCGCGCAACGCTTCATGGGTGCATGGGCGACACACGTGGTGGACCGACAAGAGCACAAAATGTCCTCCAGCATGGACTGTCGTGGATGACAGAGGACCGCTTCCATGATCAGTTGAATGAGAGAGGGAAGAGGATGCTTCAGGCTCTCGTTGATATGAAGGAGGGTGTTCAAGGCGATCTCGGATATTCTCAAGTGAATTAGATGTAGGAAAGATGATGTATGAATTGAAGTTAAACTTACGATGTGTCTGAGCTGTTGATCGGCGTCGAGGATGTTGACAGTTGACGCTCGCTCGAGCAAATAATCGGGTATATTGGTGACATACCCGTTCCTCTGCAGTCAGAAAGAAAGTCGGACCATCTGCCAACCATCTGCTGAAGCTGGGTCTACAAGATAGGTTTGCAGTGCTCATCGACGCCGGCACTATATTCACCGGTGCTCAATTCTATTCGTCGCTGGCAGAACCTCGTTGTAGGCAGTTTTGATGACGATGTCACAGATATCATCATTAAAATTACGATGAGGATGGTGTAATACGGGGAGTCGGCGTTTTATCGAGGCCCTTGCTCCTTGAAGACAAGGGGAGAGTGTCCTGATAGAAAGCTTCTTCAGCAGTTGAACAATCAAAAAGGAACTTTCCAACGAGTCAGCCTAGGAAACACACAACTAGTGTTAGTAGGAAGACTAATGAGTTCAACGTCGCAAAGACGGACCACCAGTGACCGGAGAGTGGGCACTGCCACCGGGAGGGCTCGGGATACCCATACACGGTCATCGCTTGCAAAAATAGTTTCCTTGGTACTTGAAGCTGCTACTTACATCTTTGCGCCATCATGATGCTACTGCGGTGAGCGTCCTATTCTTGATCCAGAGCTCTGCTGAGGAGCTCAGTCCCGTAAGAGTGAACACAGCCTTGGTCGGGGGACAACTATTTAACTTCGTGTTGCTAACAATATTGTAAGTCGCCAACTTGAACAAGACTCGCTCCAATCCTTGGGTTCCATCATGTCATCCAGTTGGACACCAAACGAATCGCCTCAAACAATACTAGCTGAAGAAGGTTGGCTGCAGAGCACAGTCGTCAGTGCCGTTGCCTATGGCATTGACGTTGCCCTCTACTTTATGTGCTTCCACCTCCTTTTCCAACAGATAATTACGCGCACAAACTACAAACAGCCACTGTCCTTGCTCATATATATCACTGTGTCTTTCATTCTTGGCACTCTTTTCATAGCATCGCTCGCCGATTTCACACAACTTGCATTCATCCAAGATCGTAATTATCCAGGTGGTCCCAATGCATTTGAGAACGACATGTTCTCCATCCCTATAGACAATCTTGGAAATGTCACTGGCATGCTGACAACGCTTCTTGCAGACGCATTAGTAGTGAGTACTAATTTCTATGTCGACGATCTCATTGTTAATATCTCAACACAGGTTTGGCGCTGTATGGTCATTTACACTGGGTGCAGGTTCCCACTGTGGATCATCATGATTTTCCCTTGGTTGATGTTCGCTGCATGTATTGGTCAGTCACTTCTTCATGTACGTGAATGACTATCTTACACTCAACGTTGCATGGGGTAGCTATGGCACTCATGTGGCTTGTTCAAGTAACCACCACCTCTGCATACTTCTCGAATAGCATCAACTTCACCATTCCCATACTCGCCCTCTCGCTCGCACTAAACATCATCATCACGATTGCTATCGTACTTCGTTTACTCACATTCCGTTACAACATTTCTAAAGCTTTCGGCTCCAAATACGGCGCTCGATACACTTCAGTTGCCGCAATGATAATCGAATCCGCTGCTATATATTCCACGTTTTCAGTGGGATTTCTGGCTCTCTTCGCTCTGAACAATCCTATCTCTGAGACATTTATTGAGCCGCTGCCTGAGGTTCAGGTGAGCACTGGCAAATTGCGAGGCGTTTACGATTCGCATGAAGTGTCCCACAGATGATTGCAATGCTACTCATAATTTTCCGAGTCGCACAAGGAAATGCTTGGTCTAAAGATTCGGCTGACAGCTTGATGACATCGGAGCCGCAGCCCACCAGTGTGGGTGATCTCGTGTTTGTGTCACAAAATGTATCCGAAACGATCACCAGTTCCAATCATACCTTTGGCGCCATCGCAACACATGAGGCTTGCGAGAACAGCAGCCACGGTTATAGAGCAGAGAGGAGCTCAGCTGCATGAACGAGGTCATGTATGTGCCTTTCGTTTAGGTGCCCCTTTAGTTTCATTCTTCTAACAAAGTCAGACTCCAGATCCTTTAATGTCACCTCTCCACCCTTTCACTATCATAGGTCACACCTCGTTTCATGCGTCTTAATCCCTTTGTCTACCTTCACTTCACTTTCACACATCCTTTGTCTTGCCGTGGTGCCACTCACTAATGTATATAATCTGGACAAGGACGCTCGTAGTCAATAGCAGAATCTCACTCAGTGCTTTCCTCGCCTCCAGCAGGTCCGATATCTTCAGAACTTGCGTCTTCAACCGCAAATCGTAACTCAGAGCTCTAAGTGCTTCACCTTTCCTCAATCAATTCCCCTTCGGTATCTTTGACCGCAGTGTGTAAAGGCATCTGCAGTGAAAAGAGGTAGCATGCGGAGGCATATCGATTCGAACATGCACCAGGGGCGTTCCGGTCAGTTAAAACGCTCAGACTGTAGTAAATCGTGAGGACCCCGCTACTTTCAAACGTGACTTTGGGGCTGATGTATTGGTTCTTACTACTTAGTTCACGAGTTGTTCCCTGCATTTCAAGACTTAGTGCGTTCAACTCAAATACCAGAGATCTGGTGTCTCCCTCCACCGCCGTTGTTGTGCCTCAAATGATGTTCACTTTCCAGGCGACAGAACCAGTCATCATCGCCATATTACCCCAATCCTCATCCAGACCAGCCAGCATTGGCGGACGCCCTCGTGTTAGGTGATTGACATTGTCAATCAGACGATCAGGAGGGTGAGAATAGGATTCCGACGGTATTAGTAGTTATTCACCGGAGGACGGCGATGAGGAGGATGAAGACAGTTATCAGGAGGATTCCATAACCACCAGCAGTTATTCATCGGGGGAGCGCGACGAGGATTGGAAAATATCCTCCCTCGGCACCGAAAGCGATCTCAACTCTAGCGAGATTCGCGATTTGGTGGACCGCGATGATGTCTGGGAGCTGTCCTCCCTTGGCACCCAAAGCATTATCGCACACCTCAATTCTCCTGATCGTGGGCGTCCATCTGACTCGGGGGACTCGTTCTACGCTCAGAGTGAATGGCAGGACTCCTTGGACAGGATACGTATCCTCCACCCAATCCGTTGTTGATCCGTACCAAGAGAACCCAGTATTGGAATGTAGCGCCGCCTGCGCCCCAACAATGGAGGTGTTCGTGGGACTGGCGGTACTGTCCCTCGTGCCAAGGCCCATATCCGAGTGGAGGTATGTATTTCATGCTTTCTGCAATTGTTTTTCGGAACTGACGTCATTCCATAGAGCTAAAACGCCTAAGGTGCATTGAAGTAGGTCTAAAAGACATGAGGGACTGTCATGTTCGTACTGCTGAAGAGGGACAAAAGAGGGAGAGGGAGGATTAGGTGTGGGGGCGTGGGTGCCCCTATATTATAATTGGGTCAGGAATTTTTATGAAGGCATTAGATTCAAACAAAGTATGATCATTGTCAGTACTACGATTGCTTTTTCTATGCCCCACTGACCTATTCTCGTTAACAATTCTTGCAGGCGTCACCCAGAATACCCAAATCATTGAACCATTCACACACACCAAACTTAAATCCTTGCGCATCGCTCATGACGTTGAAAACACGACACATTTATCTATCTGTTCTCTGCTCTGGCATTCTCCAATTTACGTGTTACTCAAGACCCTAGGAACACGAGGCAGTCTAGCCTCTTCAATGCTCTATCACTCCCCAATTTACGGGTGCTGGAGTGGCGCCGGGCCGAAGCTCGCTATGTTAGGTCGAACATGCGTGCACCCTGTTTGATGCTATCACACCCCTTGATTTACGTCAAATCAAACTTGTTATATACAATTTTGGCCTCACATGCAGCTGAAGGCATTGCTGGCACGGTCAAAATGTCCCCTGGATGCCTAGTTCTCATAGACTGGGGACCAGCCCCTCTATGATGATGGCTTGCCTCACAGAGGGGCTGGTCACCAGTCTATAGTTCTCGGACCTGGAGTGATGACGACAGATGAGCAGCGGGCAGAATATTTTGCCTCTATCCCTTTCCTCGAAGTATCCCATGGATCAAGCTTACGCAAAGACCTTCTGGTACGCCACTATGTTATCATTGGATGGTGCAAGGAGAGATCCTTGTTGATATTAATAGTTCGCAGGTTGGGCGCTGATGATTGGGCACACTGCCCATTTTTATCTCTGCTCATTGGGACGCTAGCGCAGTTTATTTCCGTCTCCTTACATCATCGTCTTATGGGCGCAAGTAATATATTTGAACAATACAATACGTATCACACCATTCAGGCGAGTAAATTCTTGATCATCGGAACGTGAAAAAGAGCTCACGCTGCAGGTCAGCGCAGTCTTATTTGGAATATATACAGTAACATTACCGACTGATTTTCAGCGCCTTCAAATATTTCGCACATTTCATCATAAATAAATCCAAAATCCTCAATCACGCACTTTGCTTCGATTGGCAAAGGCTTCTGATTGTTACTACGCTGCCTCCCCGTTTTAATTATTTCGTCCACAATATCTGCTCCGATCAATCAATACACTCACTCAAGGAACCGATATCCAGGCTGATTGCTATAAAAGCGCTAGATGATGGTATGTCTGCACAAATTCCATACGCCCCATCCAGATATGACCACAGTCTTAAATGACCCCGCTTACGTCTCATTTATTGGTAGCGCTAGTCTTATCAGCTATTTCGTAGGTCCGTAGAGAGCAAGTGGGATGAAGATGGTGACGACTCACTATCACTGACTGGTTTTGCAGTTGTATCTTCTTCCGCGGTAGTATACGATTGGGGTGAGCGAAATAATACTTTCCGAGGGTATCATTAATATTTATATGGTATTCAAGCATTAACATTCGGACATGAGGTAAGTTGATGACATCGGTACAGCCGTCTCACTAAGAATGCTTCAACAGTTCGAACTGGTCTGGGTAAGCAAGGTCCTATATTAGAAGCAAACTGCATAATGCAGTTGACTCTGAGCAGAGGCAACCCTGGTCATTCATGAGCGTTCTTTATATTTGTGTACGTTGTGTTATGGACACAGTTGACATGTTGTGCTGAATCGGCTTTGACATATGTTAGGTGCGCTACATTGGAATACTATATTCTGCGTAAGTTTGCAAGGCTAGCAAGTTGACACTGCTGCACTGTGCTAATAACCCATATCTCACAATTAGGATCATCTTAATAGGTATGTATCTCCACAAATACACTGTTCATTTATTTTAACCGGTGCCATGTAGGTCTCCCAGTCGTGATAACAGATGTAGTAGGTGTTCTGTACCGATGGCTGCCATTCCCATTCAATTACTAACTACACTCCTACACAGGAGTGAGTGATATTTCAGTCGCCTTGTCATGTTGAACATAACGACTGCAACAGCTGTAAGTTCATTTGAAGCATCGAGTCCATTAATGCACATCCGTAACCTTGGTTTTCAGGCCTAATCCTTTACTTCATACGGACATGGACGCCTGTCGTTGTCAATGCTATGCTGGGCGGTGAGCTCACCTGCAGAACCTTACTGATACTGACTTGACTGAAATATCATGCAAGTCATCATCATGATTCGGATATATGCAATGTATCAACGATCCCAAAAGATGCTCGTCTTTCTAGTTGTAGTTTTATTGGCTTCCACGATCGCCTCCGCCGTGATGACAGGAATGGCAAACATCGGTGTTTCAGTGGGTGAGTTATAAATTTTATTGATGAGACCCTCAAGCACATCAGACTCATGGGCAAATACCAGGGGAATTCATCCTTGATGGCTACCCTATGTGTCTTGCCACAAATGACACATACCAGATGGACTTGGGTTACGAGAATTTGATATCCACTGCTATATGGGAGATTGTCGCCTTCGTTCTTGCAGTCTGGATTGTTATAAAACACTTCCGTGAGCTGCGACAATCTTCGACAGGGTCGACCATTGGGGACTGTTTTACGGTGTTGACTAAAAGTCACACATTTTACTTCGTAGTGTGAGTTCGGCGAGTTCAATTTTATGATCTTGTTTTGCTGAAGTCCTGTATGCGTTAGCTTTGCTGCTGTAGCTTGCTTCAGCCTAGGCTCACTGTCCAGAAATATCATGGTGCGCCAACCTGAGACTAAGCATTTGCATCTGTCCGCTCATCATCATTTCTACAGTACTCATCGTCTGTGGGAAGTGCCCTTTATTCCGCTGTCCTCCAAGTTGCCCAGGTATTGCAGATGTTTGTGCTGGGACCGCGTCTGATCCTCAGCATTCGCGAATTTCACGCTGTGCTCGTGGCCAGGTCTGACGAGGGAACACGCATGACATCCATTCATTTCCAGACTGGTGGCGATACGTTGACTGGCGGAGATCGAGTCTAGCATGGGAAACGATCCAAATGATCGACTACGGTACTGTACAGGGAGCATGTAGATTTTTATTAGTTTCACTGTCGCAATTGCTGCAACTATACATATATATCACCCGTTTTTTAACATCTGGCTTTTGCAAGACATGATTCTAGCAAGGACTCGGAGTGAGCGATTTGAATGACGTCAACCCGATTACACACATTTATAGATTCGACGAACATAACCTAATTTATTCAATGCGCTCTGGTTCGTATCACCAAGGCGTGAAGGCCTCAAGGCTTGCTTGAGGTAGCAACGAGGCTCGCATTTAAAGTCAGTCACCAAAATTGGTGACTTTACTTGTCTGCAACTGTACTAATATGACTAGAGTCATCGACTGAAATCGTGAATCTGGTCCATATTCTTTAACCGTTCGGCACTCACAAGGCTACTTGGGTAAACATCATGGGGAACCACCGTGACGATATGAGGTACAGTTGGTCGCTCCATCGGTGCCGCACGGAATATCTGCTGTACTGAACTCACCGTGTAGGGTGGAGGACTTGCCAGACGATTTAACACCCTTTATCACTCGAACAACTCTGGACCACGTTAGTGGAGGTGCATTTGGTGATGTCTGGAAATGCAAGTACAATGCGAATGGTGTCTCAGCTACTAGTATGGTTAGTCCATGTGTTAGACTCGTTGACCATGCGCTGGCTTACGCCAACCAATTGATCAACACATAAGGTTGCGATTAAGGCCTTCAGATATCCAGAGCAATATTATGATTCAGACAGAATAAACAGAGTAAGTTATACGCGCGACGGCCGCATATATATTAGCATATGCTACTTCAATGCCATTAATATTAAATGGAACGTCCAGAAAATCAACCGAGAAATTGGAATTTTGAAGATTCTACGCCATAACAACATCGTGCCGTTGTTGGGTACAGCGACAGGATTTGGACGGAGGCCAGAGTTGCGCAGTTTAGTAACTCCATGGATCCCCAATGGCACGTTGAATGCCTACCTGGCATCCAATCACAAGAATCTAACAGTGCTGGACCGTTCACGCATGGTAAGCAGAATTTTCATCACATCCTTTAAATTAGCATGACTGACTCGAAGTTGGAAGCTAGAGGATGTCAGCGCTGGACTGTGTTACTGTCAGTTTCCATTTAGTTTCTCATGATGTTCTGATAACCTACCTTGAAAGCAGTGCACTCGATGCATGTGGTGCACGGGGATATGACAGGGGTAAGTCCGGAACGGCTAAGGCATTCTTGAAAACTAATGAACCTGTAGGCTAATATACTGATTGACGAGGGGGGCCGTGCGAGGCTAATCGATTTTGGCCTTTCCACCATTGTCCAACCCCTTCTCGGCCAGTCGCACTTGGCTGCGACATCTATACACCCAGGCGCAACCCGCTATGCAGCACCGGAACTTGTTCTATTAGATGAGGTCTGTGGCCTACCTTTGGAAAAAACTGATATATACTCTTTTGGTTGTGTGATGCTTCAAGTAAGTTGTTGTTTGGTCCCGAAATGTTCGCCCAAGGACTCATTGAACCAGATTATCTCGGGTCGGCACCCTTGGTCTGAGATCAAGTCTGAAAAGCATATCGTTGTTATGATATCTCAAGGTCGTAGCCCGCAACGCCCCAGCGGCCACCCTGCAATAGCGGACGCAGATTGGGACACCATTCAAAAATGTATGCAATTCGAACCCAAACTTCGACCATCAGCAGATGAAGTGCTCGACTTTGTCATGCATAGATTTCCCTCGTCAGGTCAGCCTGCAAAGTCCGTGGTGCCTTGTAAACTATCCATTTACATGAACTTCAAGATTCTTTTAGTCTACCTGACAACCCTCCTGATGATACGCAGGGTGGCTTCCCCGGAGCTTCTCTGTACGATGATTCTGATGACTCGGACAGTACAGAATACCCGCCCAATAGTCCACTACCCCACCCTGATGGGTTGACGAATGCAATCATAGAGGCTCGAGCTTGGAGATCCTCGTAAGTCTAAATATGCACAGATTCACAAGTTTGAATATTCATTTTTTCAAGTTCTTGTTCGTCACTCCCGAGTCTCGGCAGCACTGGTCCCGTAACGGTGTTCGGCACTGCTTGTTCATCACTCAACACTGGTTCTTGGTCATCACTCCCGAGACCCGGCACTGGTCCTGTAATAGTATCCGACGCTGGTTCTCGTAAGTTACTACACAAGCGTTGAGGTGGATAAGTTTTATCATCAGGAACAGTTCGATCGACCAGCATCCAGGGACATGAACAGGAACAACGACCATCGCTGCCTCCAACGGTATCGTCGAGCAACTACGAAGTAACGCCTGCAAAGGTCACATTTCCACCAGTTGGGGGTCATCATGATATTGATACCTTTTCAGAGTCAGATGTCGAGGAACAGGAACGTGGTGATCATCGGTCAATCTGGGGTGGGGAAAAGCTCAATCATTAACATGCTTTGCCCCAGGGCCAATGCTCCTACCTCGAACGACACATTCGTCTGCACAAGGAAAGAGCAAGAGTACGAATGTGACCTTGGGCAACAACAATCATGTCGAGTACACGATACGATTGGTCTCGAAGAAGGGCAATGGGGCTTCCAATCAGATAGGAGAGCGCAGAAGCTGCTCAAGACATACTTGAGGACAACAGAACCACGACTTCTGGTATACTGCATGCCGGGAATCAGAGGCTGCCTGAAGAAATCGCATGGGCGCAACTATAAGAAGCTCAAGTCGGCTGTGGGTTATAATGTGCGCGTCGTAGTGGTCGTTACCGGTTTGGAGAATTTCGAAGGTCCTTTGGAGAGTTGGTGGTCGAATAATGAGAGAAAACTTCAAAACCTCGGTATTCCGATTAATGCTAGACATGCATGCATCACCGCACTACCCAGGGCTGAACTCGAAAGAGATAAACGATTTCTCTACGATAGATCCTGTGAGGATGTCAAAACTCTCATCAGAAATAATCTTCCCAGAATCTGATAAATTCGTATACCATAACGATCAATATAAATGATATTTCCAGCTATCCGTGCTATATACCTATTACCCTTGTCTTGCACACTAATCTCCAGGACAGCTCGTAGGGATCCCTAATTGACAGGTGTAAATGACACGAAAAAGTTGACCCATGACGCTGATTTGTCGCTCTAATTTACAACCAAGCCGCCAGCCTATGACCATTGCTCCCTCTCGTCATACATCGGTTTCGAGGACAAAGTTACGGCTTGATAAGCCATCACCTTTGGTGTCAACAGACCTCCGCGAGCAGCCGTTGGCTGTACAAGGTGGCCTGACAGGATATCGAGGTGGTACGCGGATGGTATGTCGATATGTTTACCCACGTGGTTCGTGATATCATCATCATCAAGCCAATTCCCATCTTCATCATCCGAGTACCCCGTCTTCTCATGGGTCCTCAGGCAGACTAGGTATACCCACAGCAACCTCCCTCCATCTTCGGCATATGCTGGTCAATGGCATGGGGGCTTTTAGTTGTGATGGGCGCGGCGGTTCATTGAATTCCGGGAGACAGCGGTGAAAATTTTGAGAGAAGGATTTCAGTTGGCAAGCGCCAGACTCAGAGGGCGGCCGATCTGAGTTTGTTGTCTAAATCAATGGACTTGATGTTGGTATTAACAGTTCGCCGGCCGACTCGGAAGACTGATGATTTGGCACACTGCCTGTCAATAAAGACGCTCAGTGGTGTAGTTCATTTTTGTCTCCTTGCATCATCGCATCATGGGCGCAAGTAATATATTTGAAGAGCACAATATATATCACACCATTCAGGTAAGAAAAATTTTCATGATCATCATCGGAACATGAAGAAATAGCTCACACTGTACTAGGTCTCCAGTTATCCTGCATCCCATTAACAGCAGTGTGCGTCGTATGTTGAAGCTCCGCATGATTGGTGCGACTCATCAAGCCTGTCGAGAGCTATCATAGCGTCCAGCCGCTCAATGCCTGCTGTGCATCTGGCGTGCACATCTGCTACGTATAACCCTACTTCCGAAGGTGTTTTTGCTACAATTTCGACGAATTTCTCTCCTAAGCATAGTCTTGCAAGAGTTAAACTGTGGTACGTTGCTACTTGCCGATCAGCATTGAACTTGGAACATCATTTGCTTCGCCGGCTGATTTTCAGCGCCTTCAAATATTTCGCACGTTTCATTTAAAGCCAAAACCTCCCAACCATGCACTTTGTTTTGATCAAGAGCTCCTGATCATGAAATTGCTTCCCAGCTCTAATTGTTTCATCGAGAATAACTACTGCGATCAATCGAGATTCTCACTCAAGGAATAGATATCCAGACTGATTGCTATAAAAGCGCTGGATTGTGGTTCGTTTCCACAAACTCCATATGCTCCATTCAATTCTGACCGTAGTCTTAGATGACCCCACCAGTGGTTATAATCTTTCCAGCTATTTTTCAGGTCCGTAGAGAGCAAGTGGGATGAAGTTGATGATGTCTCACTACCACTGACTGGTTTTGTAGTTGTATCTTCTGCCGTGATGGTATACGATTGGGGTGAGCGAAATAATACTTTCTGAGGGTATCATTAATATTTATACGGTATTCAAGCATTAAAATTTGGACAAGAGGTAAGTTGATGCCATTGGCGCAGCCACGGTCTCACTAAGAATGCTTCAACAGTTCGAACTAGTCTGGGTAAGCAAGGTCCTATATCAGAAGCAAACTGGATAGTGCAGTTGACTCGTGCCAGATGCAGCCCTGGTCCTCCATGACCATTCTTTATATTTGTGTACGTTTTGTTATGAACACAGTTGACATGTTGTGCTGAGTCCACTTCAACATATGCTAGGTGCGCTACATCGGAATATTATATTCTGTGTAAGTTTGCAAGGCTAACAAGTTGACACTGCAACATTGTACTAATAAGCCATATCTCACAATTAGCGTCATCATATTATGTATGTATCCCCAGATACACTGCGCTCGTTTATTCTAACTGGCGGCATGTAGGGTATCTCCCAGTCTCGATAGCAAGCGTGGTGGGTATTCCGTACCGATGCCTGCCATTCCCATTCACTTGCTAACTGCATTCCTACACAGGAGTAAGTGATATTTTCAGCCGCCTTGTTATGTTAAACATAACGACTGCAACAGCTGTAGGTTCATTTGAACCATCGAGTCCGTCAATCCACATTATTAAATTTGGTTTCCAGGCCTTATCGTTTACTTCATATGGACATTGACACCTATCATCGTCAATGCTATGCTGGGTGGTGAGTTCGCATGCGGTACCTTACTGAAACTGACTTGACTGAAAAATTATGCAAGTCGTCATGATGATTCGGATATATGCCATGTATCAACGATCCCAAAAGGTGCTCATCTTTCTCGTTGTAGTCTTGCTGGCTTCCACGATCACCTCCGGCATTATCACGGTAGTGGCAAACATCGGTGCTTCAGCGGGTAAGCTTTTACTATCGATGAAACCCTCAAGCACACGAGACTTATGAACAAATGCCAGAGGACTATGCTACGTGTATTCTCAACAAAATTGACATAGTCCAGATTGATCTGGGTTACGAGAGTTTGATATCTACCACTATATGGGAGATCCTCGCTTTCGTTCTTGCGGTTTGGATTGTTACGAAACACCTACGTGAACTGCGACAATTTCCAACAGGATCGACCATCGGGGACTGTTTCACGGCGTTAACTCAAAGTCACGCATTTTACTTTGCAGCGTGAGTTTGGTGGTTTGGACATTATTATCTTGTTTCGCTGAAGTTCCGCATGTGTTAGCTTTGCAGTTGTGGCTTGCTTCAATTTAGGCTCGCTGTCTAGAAATATCATGGTGCGCCAACCTGCGACTAAGCATCTGTGTCTGTCCACTCATCACCATTTCTACAGTTCTCATCGTCTGTGGGAAGTGCCCTTTATTCCGCTATCCTCCAAATTGCCCAGGTGTTGCAGATGTTTGTGCTGGGACCGCGTCTGATCCTCAGCATTCGCGAATTTCACGCTAAGCTCGTGGCCAGGTCCGACGAGGGAACAGGCATGACGTCCATTTATTTCCAGGCTGGCGGAGATGCGTTGACTGGCGGAGATGTTTAGCACGGCGGTCCACATGATCAACCACGGTTATATGGTGTTTCGTCGTGATATTTATTTGGTGTCCTGGAGTGATTTGGAGGATAGAATTAGGTCTGAGAAAACCACTGCCATGCTGTATTTATTAGAATTATCTGCCCACCCAGACATGAATGAATCATCTCGCGATCAATATCAATGCATGCTGCATTGCTGGTTGCGTATTCCGTTATTTGCATGAAATTTGAAATTATTTTTGTTCCCACGGGATTAATCCTTTGTACGTCTTTCTTTGAACTGTGCAGATCTTGGTTGGTAGAATTATGGGAGTCCAACTCGCAGGACCATTGCGCGCTGCAGTGAATGCACTGGTCGCTGCGGTGAACAGGCTGGACAAGTCGTTGTCACCGTCGGACACAGTGACCAAGCTCCGTGCTCACAAATTCACCCTCAAAGACTCGATTTACGTTCTTCACATACTCTCTGCTCTCTTCTGGCTCACCCTCATGCAAGTCCCTCCATTCCCCTACAAACTAGCCATACCAATCCTGTACGCACTCGCCCTGCTCATCCCATTCACATCCCAATTCTTTGTACCCGCGACCCCCGTCTTCTCATGGGTCCTCATGTTCTACTCGAACCAATTCCTACCCGCAGACCATCGCCCCGCAGTACACGTCGTCCTTCTCCCAACCCTCGAATCCGTCCTCTATGGCGCAAACATAAGCGATATCCTCACTCACTTTACACACCCCATCCTCGACATCATCGCCTGGCTCCCATACGGCGTCATCCACTACACATTCCCCCTCGTCCTCGCTGCCCTCCTCTGGCTCTTCCGCCCTCCTACTCTCCCCGTATTCGCCAAAGCATTTGGCTATCAAAACTGCATAGGCGTATTCGCCCAAATCGTTCTTCCCTGCGCAGCACCCTGGTACGAAATCATATACGGCCTCACACCCGCAGCATACGGCACCCCCGGATCCGCAGGCGGCCTAGGCCGCATCGACGACCTCTTCGGTGGTGATGGCTACAAACGCACATTTGCGAGCTCACCCCTCGTATTCGGCGCTTTCCCCAGCTTACACGCTGCATGGGCCACCCTCGAAGCCCTATTCATCACCGCCTTGTGGCCTCAGTATGCGAAATGGGCTTGGGCATACGCCGCGGTCCTCTACTGGAGCACCATGTACCTCAGCCATCATTATCTCATTGATGTCGTGGGTGGTGCGTGTCTTGCCACTGCCTGCTTTTACTTTTTCGTGCCTGAGGAGTTGCGCAATGGGAGCGTCAGTGCTGCTGGAGATAAGTACGAGAGGTATGATCTTGAATCGAGGAGGGGTGCAGTGGGTGCAGAAGAGTTTGCGAGCGATTGGACGGTTAGCGATGAGGAAGAGACACCTATTGCCTATCGATCGCCAAATCCCGCAAAGGGGAAGGGGAGAGGGCATAGGCATACAGCTAGTATCGCAAGTCTCATCAGGGCAGATGAAAGAGCTGGAGAGGACGGTTGGAGTCCCATCACCGGTGTTGGGTTCGTCTTCCCGCCTGAAAGCAGGAGGTAGTACCTACTTTTCTTGCCTATACCCCGGTTTTAGTTGCTAGATTCTTGCGCGGCTCTACAGGTACTTACTGCCATCAATTATTAGATGATCTCGAAGCTCGGCACACGATCTCAATTGAATCAACACCATCCCATTCAACATAAATCGCGAACACATGTGAAGAAAAGCCAACGCTAAAACCATTCATAGACATTCGTCCCAGCAAACTTGATCACGGCATCGACCGCTCTAGTTTCGTTTCGCAATACTGGTTTGCAAGTCAACGAATGTATGCGTATACGTATACGTGCGCGTCCTAAACGCCTAAAACAAGCCTAGGCTTCACGTCTTCACATTGCCCGTGTTGTTTGATGTCTCCGATGTGAGTCCTCTGTTCACGACTCCCTTTCTTCCAAAGAAAGGGAGTCACAAACAGAGGATTCAGGATCAGTCGTCACGGGTACTTGTGTCGCGGGCAGAATCCGGCAGGATGGTAAACTGTGGGGGATCAACAGGAAAGAACTTCAAGTAAGCTTCCTCATCTTTCAACATTTACGGTTCGCATGCGATGAGAACCGCTTATAAGTCATTAGTCGTTAGCCAGCAAGGATGAATGCTACGCATGAATGAGACCGAACCTCCGAGGGGCTCATCTACGAGGGCGCTGGTGGAACTTCCGAGTCGTGCGAGGAACGACAAGTTGGACTTGGTTCTAGCATCCATCAGCATTGGAAGGCATGAGACCCGCAAGAGGACACCGTCCTCGTTTTGGGCCAAGTCAATAAGGTATATAGTAGATCTTGATTTCAACTACAGATTATTATGATCTGTTCGTAGCTGGAGGGATGTGAGACTTTGAACAAAACGTCAATACGAAGAACTCGTACCAATATTGATACTAATCTCGACCGCTGGCATCATTCGTTGACGTTAACTGGTGAACGTTAACCTGGTGAACTCCATCTGTGGGCCGGATGGCCAGTGGGTCTCCCGGGGTTTTCTATAGCTTAGTCAGCAACTACCGTACATAGTTGAAGTTCGGCTTTACCATCATCTCAACCTGCTTTGCCATTAATGCCGAGGCTTTGGCTACTGGCCCTGCTCTACTCCACCGTAACTTGTGACTGGAATGGATGAGTATTCTGCGGAAGTCAGGTGTGCCACTTAGCCAACATGCTTCATTCTTACCAGTACTGGGTCGGGCCGCGGCTCAGCGCTCATGTTAAAGCCGGCCGCAGTGCGCGTCAGTGACTGGCCTAGATTCCATGCAAGCCTAAGCTGCATATGCAAGCAAGACAAAAGCCGCGGCTTACTCGGTATGTAAGAAGTCGATGTCAAGCACCATACGTGAACCTCATTGCCGCTCGCAGCGTATCCAAGGTACTACCTTTGATAAGAGAGTTCTTCGCAAGGTCTCGTATGGCTCATCAGTCTCATCTACACAGATTTTTGATTTAGTTGTCAACTTGTGCGCAATAATACTATTATTATAATCATGTGATATTCTCATGCATCCCGCAAACCCGAATTCTTTATAGTGTTCCTGACAGGCATCCCAGTGCCGTACTGGTATTCCAGTGTACACCCACGGTGATTGTCACCCAAAGGCTGTGGTTATATGTTAGCGAAAATGCCCACTTAATCTGCGTCCGTGATTTGTTGGCCGCCAACTAAAGACCATGCCTCCCATGTTCCCCGGGCAGCGAACTTACTATGCTGAAATCCCCGCTCACCAGTATGACCTGGACCCGATACTGTCCAACGCAACGCCCCCTGCTAGGACTGGCGCCGAATGTTACGACCGCAGTCTAACAAGTCGTAGATACGCCCTTGTTGGAGTGGCGTTCGCGAGTATCATCAGCTGTTGCTGCATCACGATAGGGATCGTCATTCTAGCAACTCACGGAGTCTCTGGAGTTATTCCATTGATGAGACTCAGTGGCTCCATGCAATCCAGCACCCTGCCAGCTGAGATATTGTCGCTGGTGTTTAATTTACTCGTCACGATATGCACCGAGTCTACAGGCTTTGTTCACAGCATCTCGTTGCGCTTTGCGCTAATCTCAGAGTCTCGGCTTCGTTTCAACGCGAATCTGCGCCTTCTGACCGCAGCTCGTGGATGGAGAAACCCTAATGGTGCCCTGCTTAACGGTGTCATGGCCGTCCTCCTTATTATATCCTACACCTCATCGTGTTTTACAACTCTAGTCCCATATCAGACGGCTCGCATGTGATTTCTGTTGCCGTCGCAGGGTTTCCCATCCTCCTGTTGGGTGTCGCACTTCTGCTGCAAACCGTAATTGCATTATCAGGATTGCGGGCTGTCACAGTATTGACATGGAGCTCCTCACCTTTCGACCTTACCGCTGCTCTGATCCATCACATGCAATTAACCCCGGTTCCTTTCCGGTGCATGCGTGGCTTGTCCAAGGTTGATACAGGACCATCGAAGCCGTCAAAGTCACAGCCTTCGGCGTATGCAGCTCACCTTAGCATCGAGAGAGTCGTCTTTTCTCTTTGGTTGCTCGTTATAGCATGCGCTTTATGGGGATTGGTTGCCACGTTTGCCTTGAACGGCGTCTATGGCTACCCGCAATACAAGTGGACGCTCTTCCCCGGTAATAACCCGGGCCTCCACTTCTTGGCCTACTCGACTCCCAATATCCAGTGGTGGATTGGAGTCATTGTCTTCCTTGCGGTTATCCAGGGCCCGATGACATTTGGCCTGCATTGCGCCGAACTCGTCGCTAATGTCATTCAAAATGAAAATCGATGGAGATGTGCTACAAGCAGGAAAGGACTTCAAACAGCCACGAACCCACTGAAGGCGTCTCTCGCGAGTCCGCTTGGGCTTGCCATCCTCGTTCTGAAGCCTGTGCTACGTGAGTCGTTCGCGTTCAGCTTTTGATGAGTTTTCTTGAACGTGCCATCAACGATATAGACTGGATGTTTAGCATTGCATTCGCCTGCCAAGGCTCCGGCTCCGATGCTACGCTTCAAAATGTTGTGTTAAATATGAATTACATCCAGGTTTGCATTTACTCTCCAAGTACGGCCACGACAACGTCCCTACACAGTCTTGCAGATCTGGAACTTAAATCTCGCGCTGGGTATATTTGCTAGTTTGGTCGGTCTCAGCGCCATGCGCAGACCACGCGGCCCCCAGCCAGTCGCATACGGGCACCTCCAGACGCTTGCCAACCTCGTGGACGAATGGTCGCCTGTGATGTGGTGAGGCCACAAGCAGGACGGACCATATTGTCATGCTGGTAGGATAATTGTATAGTCCCGAGGATGATGCATTAAAGGTTTTGAACAGGGACGAGCAATCATCCGCTGCCGGATGTGAAGATGGATTGTGTTTACGCTGGTTCCGGTCTTGGGTCCCCCTCATCTGTCTCGTGAGAAGTCACCCGCTTTTGAAAAGACATTTCTTGATGTATCTTTGTCGACAGATCTTCGGGCTGACTATGCATTTACGCCAATGGAAGAGACATTTGTGATTTTCATGCGGTCTGCGTGATGCACTGCAGTCTCTCGTAGGCAGACCAATGAGGGAAGATAGCATATTGCCACTGCATTGACAGCCTTTTCAGTTTTGGTTTGGTTTTGGTTTTGGTTTTGGATATTCTTTGGACTAATCCACTCACACAGTATTTATCAGGACTAGGATGTAGAAATTAATGGAGGCCATTCACGTTTCCCGATACTACCATCTTATACAGGCCTTCCTCGCATCATCATCTTCACATAGGACTCGCGTTTTCTCTCGCTACACAAGTTAGCACGAAGCTACATAGCATTTGGATTCTTTGGTTTCACAAGCATTGTCGCTCCCAAATTCATATTCCTTAGGCCTCCTTCGGAATTCAAGCGAAATGAAGCCAATACGTTCGGCAGAATCGGCGAAAGGCTCCACTCAGCTTTCAATGCACAATACCACCGTGCGCTATCGACTCTCTTACTTCGTCGCCGTACCCTCCACCAATACCATTAGCTCTCATTGATCTGAATCGTCTCAATGATAACTGCATCGAGTTGGATACATATACCCTCGTTTCACTAGATTTGTGGTTGCTAGATTCTTCTCTCTCCAGCTTGGTTTCTGCTGCTCTACACTCCATTACAGCAATGCTCAAGTATTACTACTAACTTAGTTGATCTTAAAGCTCGTTGTACGATACCTGCATCTCCAACTCTCAGTCACTGGGCAAAGTATGGATATTGCCGGGGCATGAATACAGCACTTCAGTACACCGCGGGCGTCGTGCTTTACAACTTTCCTCGCCATCGATCGTATTTACAAGTTTGTGGCCATCCCTCAGTCCTCAGTACCAGCGCCCTCTTCAACATACACTACGCTTGCGTCTTCCATCTTCACCTTCATCGCCCCAGTTTCCATTTTCCCCTCTTCTGATGTAAGTAACGTCCCGGTGGTCGTGGTACAGGGGATCTGTGTTAAAACGACACTCGTGAAAACCTCACATGGTTGGTCGAGATCGAATGTTTTCTTCCAGCAGACGCAATATATAAAGGTAACGATGACCAGGAGGTTGCAGACGACGAGACTGAGTGCGCTCTGACTCCATCAGATATTGCAGGGCGATGCGAGCACCTTAGTACTTACCTTGACATGGGAGAAGATGAGCGTAATCGCATCTATGTTGTTGACCTTGAGGAGGATTATAGAGTGAGGGATCGTGATGGCTGTGATTAGAAGCGATGCGCTAAAAGCGGATAGAACCAGTATTTTTCTGTTCCGTGAAAGCCCTACGTTTCTCCAGAGATGTAGTGGTACAGCGACGAGGGAAATATCTGCGACGATGTCTGCTGCAAAACCCATATATCATTTGAGAACTATGTCATGATGCTAACAGCGCAAGAAAGCACGAAGTACAGAGGTACTGACTGATAAGAAGGGAGATCGCCACCGACTTGCCCATGCGGCAGGAATGGAATGCGCACAGGGTGATCCTATGAGCGAGGACCGCGGCCCACGTGCACGCAAAGGAAACCGCGATGAGATAGGTGATCTGTCTGTGAATCTTGAAGCTTGAGTGGTTGGTGATTCGGATGATGGAGAAAATAACGCTCATGCGCGCAGCCCTGTACTAGTGAGTCGGAAATGTAAATGTAACTGAGCGGGTCGTAATGCACACCATAGGACAGAGGCGAAAGCTACTGTGAGGATCCAGACTTGGATGGATATGAACATGCGATCTGTATTAAAATGCAAAGTTGGGTACTCACAAGATAACCTTTTGTCGACCCAGATACATGCTAGGCAAACCACTGAATAGGGCGATATAGTCGAGTTGCTGATCAAGGCAGTGTAGAAGAAAAAAAATACCGTCTGAGATCAGTGCAAATGCCGCCCATGCATCTTCCCACCACAAGTGACGCGTCCAGCCTCTGTAAACGAGCCTGAAGATGGTACAGAAGATGGCAATACTGTGCGACACCAGCCCCACGACTTTCCAACGATGATAAACATAAAATCACAAGATACCAGTGGCAATTCTCAACTTACCACTCAGTCGAGACGAGTAGAATAATGCTACCATCAGACAAGATACCTCGCGCAGAGCTTCGAATGCAAATCATGAAGAGTGACTTCAATACTTAAGTATATTACGCAAGAGGATCCGACCCTTTGTAACTTGCGTTATTTCCGTGACTTGTCTGCTGCGATGACAACCTGCATGCAGGGCTACGCAGACAGACCTGTCAGACTGGTAAAGACTCACACAAGGTATGGTGTCTGCCTGTCATGAAAGACGTTCTTCCTCCCACGCGCATCGACTGCGGCGGAAATCACTACTCGCAAGAAGCTTGATCAGAGGGTTCACATACATACACAGAGAGCCCAGCCCACCTTGCGAATTATGGAACGTAGAAACAGAATGGTCAGAAGATGACATCCTGGAATGAATTTCGGGGTGTGAAGTTAACATTAAAGATTAGCTGGAATAAGAGCAATAAGCTCTTGCCATCCTTGTGCCATAAACCACCCTTGTATAGTATTTCGAGAACCTGTTGATGGGCCAACTGTTAACGCAATAGACCCTGTTCACGGTATGTAGATCATTGACCTGAGTGTGGGAATGGTATTACGAACCGCCAAAAGAAAACGATAGGTTGGAATTATTATCCCTTCCTGGCAGCACAATCGGCACTTGCATGTTTGAATTTTGCACTTACACCCTCCGCAAGGATATGGACGACTCTCAGCTTCCTCCCCTGAGCCAACACAGCTCAGTAGAACACCCATCAGACGACCCAACGACTTACCTACCCAGAACAAACCCAGAAAGGCGTTATTTGATGCTCGCCGCCTGTCTCTGGGCAAGCCGTTATGCTTTACACTCATCAATATCTATCCTTAATGAATCATCCGCCAGCATGCCTGGTTGCCAGTTATTACCGAGCCCTACCTTTATTCATCTGAGCATCTTTTTTAAGGAGAACTGAAGAACCTTATCCAGCCGCCTTTGGATAAGCGCATGGATGAGAAGCACTCAGCGTACGACGTTGCCTGCATTGACACCCTCATCAAGACCAGTATCATCGGCTACCTGTCTGAGGTGTCAAATCCCTCTGAAGGTGTCCTAGCCGCTGAACTGGCCTCAACATTTGAATTTGATTCTCAACAACTCGTTCCCATTCTCCGCTTCTGCGCAGCCAACGGTTGGGTGCGGGAGACCCAAGATTCTTCATTTGCTTTGAACAGATGCTCGCGCACTTTCATTAAAGGTCACGCAGGTCGGAGACTGAACCTTTGGTACGTTTTCACTGCATGAGCGCGCGCCAAGAGGCTAAGTCAAGCAGTACACCTGGGTTTATGTGATTAGTTGGACTCGTGCCAGATTGGGTGACGGAATCGGGTTTAAAACTATCGCATTCTCCAACGCAGACTGGTTTTAAAATCGCATACAAGACTCCCTTGCACCAATTCGCCTAGTTTATGCAGAATCCACAGACCCTTGTTCCAATGGCGGATCATCTCCAAGTCAATATTTCTGTGAGAGTTATGCAGCGCTTACCAAAATTTTGCCGTTCTGGGTCTTCAGCGACATGTCTACGCCGAGTATTATGGCAAACTACCCATGGGAACAACTGGAAACACCCATCATCGTTGATTGTAGAGGGGGACAGGGCGCTCTAATTTCGGCCATCCTAGACGCGCAAGTTGCACATGTCATATTCCTAACATTCCTGAATTCTCGATCATGGCAGGCATCTTTCCTTCAGAGCCATCGTGCAAGACATAGAGAATGTTGTCGCACTGACAAGTTCAATCACGAAAGGACGCCGCCCTCGTGATATAGAAAGTGGTATGATCAGGGTGGAAGCCTATGACTTTCTAGTCTCAGCCACGTATCGGAAACGAGTATAGTCCTGTCTTGCGTATACTGTGAGTGCTGGTTCCCCTCGCGCTGATTTTGTTCACAACAGTTCTATGTAATTAACAATTTGAGCCACTGGTTGGTCCTAAGCTCAGTGGCAATATTTGGAGTCCAAGTGTGACTGCATGCATTCACCCCATCCGAGTGGCTTATGGGAATTCTTTGTCTCAAACCTTGAATCTCGAACATAAGCCAATTGCAGGCTTGCACGCCTTCAAGTTGCAAATTTCCAATGGTAGATATAGGACAGGTCCAAGAGAATGAATGAATGAATATTCTGAAATGAAGCCGTGTTGAAAGACCGCGTGATCAGTACTCAGTGCGCGCTGGCGAGCCGCACGTCACGGCAAACATCATACCACGCCCACGGGCATCTTCTCATCACTGAGTACTGAATACTGACCATTATCACGATGCTGAACAGGTTCCATGCTGATCCTGATTTTCAATCCAGCGCTTGTCATCAGCATAAAATATAAATACCTGTGGTAGCCGTGCACATCCTTCCCTCCCTGTTAACTGCACCATCAAGTACTTGCTGCGCGTGACAGTTGAGATGCGCCTCGATGCAGCCTTCGGAGTGATCACAGACCTACGTCTTGGCCTTGTCGGCGGCCTCTGGCCTACAATTCTAGCAATCTGGCATGCCCCCTCGCTACTCTTCCGACCGCTTGAAATCTCCCGCATTTTCACGTCCCATGTATGGGACCTCTATAGTAATAGCGTCGACGAAGGTGGGAGGGGCGTCAAAAAAGAGCTCATCACTCCGCACGCCTATGGCGTTGTGCTAGACCTCGGTGCAGGTGTGTCTCCTCTTCCACCGAAATGATAGTCTGTTCATGCGAAAGACAGGACACGGCCACACTGTCAACTACCTCGACCATTCGCGTGTTACGAAATACGTCGCTGTAGAGCCTAACGTGCATATGCATGCTGCGCTGCGCCGTACTGCCTCTGCTGCTGGGCACAGCGAAGATGCTGGAACACTCCTCATCCTCCCCTGCGGTGCTGAAAACATCTCTACCATCCTTTCCTATCTTCCTGCGGCACACCCGCCTGTAGACACGCTCATCTCTGTCCTCACTATCTGCTCCATCCCCTCACCTCAATCTACCATATCCGCATTGATCGCGGAGGTGCTGAGACCCGGGGGGCAGATCTTGTTCTATGAACACGTGCTTAGCGAGAGGAAGGATGTTGTGTGGTGGCAGCGTTTTTGGAACCCTTTGTGGGTTATTGTTTTTGGTGGATGTCATCTAGATCGCCCGTCTCATCGGTGGATTGAGGATGTGGGGGGATGGGCGCAGGGAGAAGGAGGTATTTGGGGGAAAGAAGGGGAGACTGAAGAACATCTATTTTGGCACCGAGTGGGAAGATTGGTTAAGGCGTGAGTAGATGCGTGTCACTCCTTCTCCACAGGCTTGGTCCTTTACAATGACCAGTGTGTAGCGCCGCCTAGCAACAGCTCTTGTTAGCGAGAGTTAGCGAGAGTTAGTTTTAGAATCAGGGTTTATTTACCTACTATTTTGATGAATCATACAGTTGACTGCCACATATTTGTTCAACGTTCAACGTTTAACGGCGGAACATGAGTTGCATGGTTCATTTACCGACTTGACATCTCTTGATACCGTTTGGTCCCGGTCAACCATAATGCATCGAATACATCCACAATGATCTGCAGTGTACCATTGTTTTCCGAGGCCGTGAAAAGATTGAAGTACTGTTTGCATGTTGTACACTAGCGCGAGGTTCAAGAGAAGAGACGTTCAAGAAGAGTCACGCCTGTATCATAAGGCGTGACTGACGTACAACAATGCATGAGAAAGGAACAACAAAAGTATCATGCAGACATGATGTAAATAACTGAGTTCTAGGTACTTAGGACAGCGGGGAAATGAAAGTAATCGGGTCACAGAAAATGCAATAAAATAGCGAATCAGAGCCTCAAACTAGACACCTATGTGAACAAATACGATCTGCTGCTCCAATGGAATATTACTGCGCCTCAGTTTCTTCACGGCCTTGTGCAACGCCACCGCAGCGCGCGTGCAGTCCAATCTTCCTGAATCATCGACCAGCTTGTCGTAAAAAGCGGACACAAGCTGCTGTGCAACCTCGTCGTCGACAGACCACATAGAACCGATCACACTGCGAAATCCTGAGAATTGCATAGCCGCAGCGAGATGGATTGACTCATCGGGACTCTTTTCATCGCCCACGGTGGTGTGGCAAGCCGATAAGAATGCAAACTCTGGTTTCTGCCAGTTGGATCGGATGATGTCCTTAATCATCAACGGCCCATCACGCATTGCGAAAGAAGATTCAAATGGTCGTTGTCGATTCGGCATTCCGTGGCAGGCCAGGTGAAGCCACTGATTATGGTTCAGTGCATCAAGTGCACCTTCGACTGTTGCGCCGTTGTCCTCGAGCGACGTGAAGGACGACACGACGGGAACGAGACGCCGGGCGACAGCAGCGAGCTCGGGAGCAACACATTGGAGTGGCCTCCCTCCGTCCGGGTTTCCTTGGCCAATGGCAACAAAATGTTGCGGGGGCGCATCTCGAGAAACCTGCTGTCTCGCACGAACAAGTGTCGCCAAAGTGGGGGTGTACGAGGAGATGTACATGTGAGACAAACTGTCTCTATTCTTCTCGTAGAGTCCTGCTGCATGTAGAGGAAGCAGCGTAAACTCAGCAGTAGGACACCACCAGATACGCGAGCCAGGGTGAACATTCGACACCCTAAGGACTTGCACTACGGGGTCAACGATGTCATGCCAAAGTTTCCGAAGGATGCTGACGAGCTTGTGTTGATTATCAAAAGAACCGAATTCTTTTGAAAGGGACTGAAACTCGGAGGATAAATCAGAAACTTCGGTCTGCGTGATATCAATTGGAACATGGACAGGATCTTGGTCACTTAGGACAATCAAGGCGTCGCAGCTGTACTGACTAGCATTGACGATGATGACAGGACCTTCTTCAGCCGCCTTCTGTAGGTCGGAGAACAGGGGAGGGAGGAGAAACCGAGACAAGTCGGGGAGCATGCGGATGCGAGAGACGACATCGTTCCATTGCATGGTTAGTTGTCGCATTTGTGGGGACTGATCTTCAGTAGACTGATCGAATGCGCTACGAAGGCGAAAGCTCAGTTGCTTGAACTCTTCCTCCAAGGCTGCGCCGGTGTCACCGAGCAGGGAAAGTTCATCGAACGGCGAGCTTAAGCGCGCCAGCTGGGTCCAGAATACTGCACGACCTTGCTCCACCAGTTCCACAGCAGTTGTCAGCTCGCCATGACGAACGCTGCACGAGAAAGCGTCTACAGCAAGGGAAGCCGTGGCCATCCTCACGACATCGAAATGACGCGACGAAGGCGACAAAAGAGTGACATGCTGATCTAGGAATTTCAATGCAGTTTGATATGCAACCAATGCAGAACCATGGTTTGTCTCCTCAGCAGCAGTGGCCCATGACTTAGCAGCAGTAAGATCCGTACGAGAGACTGCATGAGATATCTGGGGGAGTTGCATGAACAGGCTAAATGTTTCATCAATGTCAGACGAGACGCCCCGCTGCGTGAATCTGTCTCGAAGACGGATGGCGAGATTTTTGAGAGACGACGATCGATCAGAATGACCGGGGGGACGAAGGAGTAGTGCAGCCCGATGGAGCTCGATGGACTCATCAAGGTCA